>JAUZSW010565484.1:0-51979 GCA_034780735.1 Hyalogyrina grasslei
ATTGCGCTACTAGCGGTTGTTGTCGGGATCGTGATCCTGTGGCGGGCCGCCGACGAGTTCGTGACCGGGGCCGCTCGACTGGCCGTGGTCATGAAGCTGTCTCCGCTATTGGTGGGAGCGGTGATTATCGGGTTTGGCACCAGCGCCCCCGAGATGCTGGTGTCGGCCATCGCTGCGGCCGGGGGAAACTCCGACGTTGGTGTCGGCAACATCATCGGATCGAATATCGCCAACCTGTCCCTGGTCCTGGGGGCGGCGGCGTTGATGATTCCCATCTCGATCACGTCGGGGGTCCTCAAGCTGGAGGGCCCTCTGTCGGCGGGTGCGGCCGTTCTCTTCGGGGTGTTTGTCCTCGGTGGCCTCAACAAGGTCGAGGGGATCATCCTGTTCGTGGTCCTGATCGCCGCCCTCACCCTGATGATGCGGACCGGGGGGAACGAGGAGTTTGCCTCGGAGGTTACCGAACTAACGGCAGTACCCGAGATCGAGGTTGGGAAGGAGGCCGTCAGGACTCTGACCGGGCTAGCGGCGACGGTCGGCGGGGCCTGGATACTGGTGTGGGGGGCGCTGCGGTTGGCCGAGGCGGCTGGCCTGAGCGGCGGGTTCATCGGGGTGACCCTGGTTGCCCTCGGCACTTCCTTGCCCGAGCTCGTTACCACTATCGCCGCGGCACGCAAGGGCGAGGTGGAGCTGATTGTTGGAAACCTCTTGGGATCGAACCTGTTCAACTCGCTGGCCGTCGGTGGCCTGGTTGGGATGATCGGAGACGGCACACTTACCGATCCGTCCCTGTCGGGCTCGGACCTGGTGTTCATGCTCATCGTGGCACTAGGGGTGTTCGTCGCCATGAAAACCAGGGGGATCTTTAGCCGTACGGAGGGCCTGGTCTTCATCGGGGTGTTCGTCGTATTCCTGATCGTGACCTACCTCGGTGAGGCCGGCTCCGTTGATGACGCGTTTGGCTGGGTCCGCTCCTAGACTTGGCGCGATGCCGACCGGTGAATCGACCTTCTATATTGAGACTCTGGGGTGCCCAAAGAATCAGGTCGATTCCTACAAGCTGGTTGGCACCTTCCTGGCCGACGGAATGAGCCCAGCGGCCACGGTAGAGACCGCCGATGTGGTTGTGGTCAACACCTGTGCGTTTATCTCAGAGGCCCGCGAGGAATCGATCGACACGATCCTGGCTCTCGGCGATGCGAAGCGAAGCGACGCGCGCCTCGTGGTCACCGGCTGCATGGCCGAGCGCTATGGCGACGAGCTGGCCGATGAGCTGACCGAGGCCGACCAGGTTTCCGGCTTTGGGGTCCCCGTCACTCTTGGTGCTACCCGTTCGACCAAGACCCCCAGCCTGGATCTGCTAGAGCTGCCTCGCCCGGCGGCCACCGCTCCCTGGGCCTACGTGAAGGTGGCCGAGGGCTGCGATCGTAACTGTGGGTTTTGCGCCATCCCGTCGTTCCGGGGGCAGCAGCGGAGTCGGACAATCGAGTCGATCCTGTCCGAGGTGGAGGCACTGGCTTCCCCCGAGATTGTCCTCGTGGCCCAGGATCTGGCCTCCTTCGGGCGCGATCAGGGGCAGTGCGAGAAGCGGATCGTCGAGCTAGTAGAAAAGGTGGCCAGCCGGGTCGAAAGGGTTCGCCTGCTCTACCTATACCCCAGTGATATGACCGATCCCCTCGTCGAAGCTATCTTGTCCACTGGTGTGCCGTATTTTGATCTGTCGCTCCAGCACGTTTCGCGCCCCCTGATGAGGAAGATGCGGCGCTGGGGCTCGGGCGATGATTTCCGCTCTCGGATCTCGTCCATTCGCTCGCTCGCCCCTGAGGCCACCTTCCGGTCCAACTTCATTGTTGGGTACCCGGGCGAGACCGAGGGTGACCACGACGAGCTGCTGGCTTTCGTGGAGGAGGCCCGCCTGGACTGGTGTGGTTTCTTTGCCTACTCCAACGAGGAGGGGACCCACGCCGCCGACCTCGACGACCACGTGCCGTCTGGTCTGGTCACCGAGCGCCTGAGCGAGCTGTCCGAGCTTCAGTATCGGATCACCTCGGAGAAGCGTGACGCCCTGATCGGGGAGGCTATTTCGGTGCTGGTGGATGCCCCTGGGGTCGGCCGTAGCCACCGGGAGGCCCCCGAGATCGATGGGATCATCACCGTCCCCGAAGAGCTCGCGATCGGGTCGTTCGCCGACCTTACCGTGGTTGACGCCATCGGCCCAGATCTGGTAGCCCGATGAGCGAGAGCGGGGCGGAGAGCGTTAAGATGGACCTCATCGGCCGGTCCCGCTATGCCCTGGCCGCCAACGCTCTCACCGTCTCCCGGTTTGTCCTCAGCCCGGTCATGGCCTGGTTGATCGTCCGCTCCAACCCAACCTGGCTGAACTTCGCCTTTGGCTGGGCCCTTGGGGCCACCGACTTCGTTGACGGGAAGCTGGCCCGCCACGCCAAGCCGACCAAGTTTGGGGCCTTTGTCGATCCGCTGGCCGACAAGCTGGTGATCCTTCTAGGAGGGTGGGCGCTCGTCCACATTGGTCGCTTCCCGGCGTGGCCGATCGTGATCATTGCGGTACGCGAGATCGGGATCCAGGCCTACCGGACCTACTGGAGCAAGCGGGGTTTGTCGATCCCGGCCCGCACGTCGGCCAAGTACAAGGTATTTGCGCAGGCTGTGGCCCTATCGGCGGCCCTTCTGCCTCCTCTTGACCCGTACCCGTGGGTCGCCGACTGGCTCCTGTACCTGGCGGTGGCGTTTACGGTGGTCAGCGGGGCCCAGTACATTATCGACTGGCGAGGCGCCATGAAGGGTGACGGCGAGTTCTAAGCGGTGGCTTCATATCGCGAGACTTGGGAGTACGAATGAAGGTAGAGATTGTGGCTATCGGGACGGAGCTTCTGCTCGGCCAGATTGTTGACACCAACTCGTCCTGGATAGGAGAGAAGCTGGCCCTGGCCGGGATTGACTCCCGCTTCCAGACCAAGGTCGGCGACAACCCCGAACGCATCCGCTCGGTGCTGGAGTTGGCCCTGAGCCGATCCGACGCCGTGATCTGCTGCGGTGGGCTCGGCCCGACCCACTACGACATTACCCGTGACGTGATTGCCGAGGTGATGGGGGTTGAGCTGGCGCGGGACGAGGAGTTGGTGGAACGAATTCGTTCCATGTTCGAGCGGCGTGGCCGAGATATGTCGGACAACAACCTCTCCCAGGCCATGGTGCAGGTTGGGGCGTACCCGATGACCCAGCAGCCGGGGACGGCAGCCGGGCTGGTGTGCCCGGTCACGGTCGACGGGGTAGACAAGGTTGTCTACGCCGTG
Source organism: Hyalogyrina grasslei (assembly GCA_034780735.1). Classification (NCBI taxonomy): domain Eukaryota; kingdom Metazoa; phylum Mollusca; class Gastropoda; family Hyalogyrinidae; genus Hyalogyrina; species Hyalogyrina grasslei. Next base: position 3,315 of record JAUZSW010565484.1, read on the forward strand.
CCCGGGGTGCCCTACGAGATGAAGGAGATGGTGCTGGGTACGATTGTGCCGGATCTGATCGCCCGTACGGGCGAGTCGGCGGTGATCCGCAGCCGGGTGTTGCGGACCTGGGGGATGTCCGAGTCGGGGTTGGCCGAGCTGTTGGCCGATCGCATCACGGCCCTGGATGCGATCGGTAATCCGACCGTCGCCTTCCTGGCGAGCGGCGTGGAGGGGATGAAGGTTCGGGTGACGGCCAAGGCCTCGACCGAGGTCGAGGCGGAGGCCATGCTCGACGCCGAAGCGGCTGAGCTGTTGGGGCTGATCGGGCGGATCACGTTCGCGGTCGACTCGACCGGTGACGATGCCAACAATATGGAGGCCACGGTGATGGCCCTTCTGATGGAGCGGGGCCTGACCGTGGCGGTGGCGGAATCGCTGACCGGGGGCTACGTTTCGGGCCGGCTGTGCTCGGTCCCGGGGGCCTCGTCGGCGTTTCGGGGATCGGTGGTGGCCTATCACGCCGACCTGAAGCAGTCGTTGCTCGGGGTACCGGAGGGTCCGGTGGTTACCGAGGATACGGCGGTGGCGATGGCCGACGGGATCAGGCGGGTCATGAGTTCAGACATCGGGATTGCTAGCACCGGGGTGGCTGGCCCGGATCCGCTGGAGGGGCACCCGCCGGGGACGGTCTGCCTGGCCGTCTCGGGCCCGGACGGCTCGATCGCCACGACTCTGCAACTGCCGGGCGATCGAGAGCGAATCCGCCAGTTCTCGACGATCTCGCTGCTCGACCTGCTCCGGCGCCTGCTGATTGAGGCCTAAGTGTTGCGTTTCGTCCCTGATACCAAACGCAACAGTTGCGGTCTGAGGGGCGTACTTCGCTAGCACCCAGCCCCGTTCGTCGTCGACTGTGCGGTTGGACGGCCGCATACGAAGCGGTGAAGGGACTCGTCGTTGGGGGGGCCAAACAGCTCGGCCGCGTGTATCGGATCGAGGGGCTCCAGGCTGAGTCGCTCAGTGGTCATTGGATGGGCCCTCATGGTTCTCAGGCTAGTCGCGACGGGATTCTTGGCGCGAGTACGAGGCCGGGGGGAGCGCACCTAGTCTCCTAGATCGTGGGCCTCGAGAAAGCCGGCGGCAACTTGATCAGCAAGCTGATCAAAGTCTTGCTCAACCGATGAGTAGCAGTCGTAGTACACGAGCCCGACCCGGCGGTCGATCTCAAGCGCCTCTTCGTAAGTGGTCCGGCCCGACTGCCAATTCTCAAGCGCGTCCTCCAGGATCAAGTCCAAGTCATCCGGCGATGCAACACTCGGATATCCGGCCTCGCTGACACAAGTAAACTGGCGTCTCTGAATAGCGACGTATTCTGGTGAAGCCTCGTATCGTTGCTCCATCCAGGCCGAGTAGTCCGCGGCCAAAACTAGAGTCTCCGTATTGGCGGTGTCGTTGCCCAGAGCGGCCCATGTTCGGCACCCAAACGGACGGGAGCGACTAGTGTCGGGATCGCTGATAGGGCCCTCATCTAGTATCTGAGCCTCGTTTGGGGTAGGTTCGTCGTACTGATCCGGAGGTGGGCCAGCGCTGAGTACTTCGGCTTTCAGCTTCTGAATAGCGATCCGCCCAGTGCCAACCTCCTGGACCCAGGCCCTTCCTTCCAGTTCCGGGGCCGGATCAAGATACTGGACCGTTGGTCCCTCGCTGAGTTCGATGTAACCGTCGAGTCCGTTGAGCCGAGCGCATTTTGTTACCCGGTCCCGGGTTTCAATCCCGGACTGTGCGAGCTCATCAGCGATGAAAGCCTCGATACGGTCGCTACTGCCAGCGGCTTGCGGGCCAGAAGACCCACAAGCCGCCAGTAGTATTCCGGCCAGAGCCAGGCTGGCCTTACTCGGTAGGTGTGGTGTCACGCTCACGTACTACCCCCGTCTCGTCGCTAGAACCAGAGGACAGCGCCGCCCCAGGTGCCACCATCTGACTTGAAGTCGAAACTTCCGTTGTTAGCGGGCTGGCTTGTCATCGATATTGCGCTGAACGAGTAGCTGGTATCGGAGCGTTGGCTGCCGATTACGTAGTAGCCGTTGTTGAACAGCGCAGACACGACCTTGGCACAATCATGGTCATAGGACGAGATGGCAGCCTGCTTTTTGCCAAGATAGTTTATTCCAGCCCCCATACTCACTTTGCAATTCCCCGCGGACCCCGTTGCATTGTTGTAGGCACCTGCTGGCGCCATGGTCAGGATTGAAACAAGGGCTCCTATCCCGAGCAACACTAGCTGTGTTCGTATCCTTGGTCGACGGACTCGTGCCAGCCCAGCTGAGGGGCGCGTCGAATCGGTATTGTTTCTCATCCTTAGTACTTCCTATCAGTAGTCGAAGCCCAGGCCGTAGTTGTTGCCGGTCGAGCCGCTGTGCCGCTAGTGCGAGCCGCTGTGCCGCTAGTGACCTATGTCACCAGCCCTGCCGGTAGGCTAACGGATCCGGGGGGGGGTGTCAAGCACTTTTCGAGAACCACTATTGAGGCAACCCATGCGTCGGCCCGACTCCGGCTATCGTGGGGCTAGGCTCTGCGCATTTGGAACGGCGCTGATTCTTGGCGTGAATATGAGGCCGGGGGAGCGCCGAAGGTTGAGCTGAGATCGGCGGTTAGGTGGGCCTGGTCGGAGTAGCCCAACTGGTTGGCGGCATCGGCCCACGAACGCACCGACCGTCGGGCGAGCTCCCCGGCCGCCTGCACCCGGTACCGGTCCAGGACAAACTTGGGGCCAACCCCAATATGTTCGGAGAACAGCCGCTGGAGGGTGCGTACCGAGACCCCGTAGGAATCGGCCAGGACGGACACCCGGGTCACCGGTGGCCGGGCCCTTGACGCGGCCTCGACCAGGTCGGACAGGGCCTGCCCGACGGTGGGCTCGGCCGGAGCGAGTGGCATCAGGTACTTGGTGATGAGCTGCATCCGCTCGACATCGGTAGGGGCGCTGACGATCCGGTCTCTAAGGGCGAGCACGCTCGACCCAAACAGGTCGACGGCCTCAATGCGGTGGTCGGTCAGGGTGCGCATCGACTCCCCGAGGAACGGGCGGAAGCCCCCGGGCCGGAACATCACCCCGAGCGCCCATCCTTGGCCAACGAGCTGGCGCCGACTGACCCGCCTTTGGGGCCCGGAGATCTCGGCCGAACCGTCGGCCTGAAACACTAGGTTTACCGCTGTGTACGCCACGACCGGTTGCTCGAACGGTTCGGGGAGATCCCAGGCGGTCTTCCAGAACCGGTCGGCGAAGTGGTTCAGGGGAGGAGGCGGATCCCAGCGATCCAGAGTGAAGTGTTCGAGGGCCCGCGACGGGCTGACGATCCCTCTCAGGTCTCGCTGGTCGCCTTCGGTCATAGCCGAATCATAGGGGACAATCGGGATGACGTGTTTGTCAAAGACGCTCCCTCTCGCCCTGCCTAGTGTGTCTGAATGGACAAGCGAATTGATGCACTCGAATCGATACTGGAGCGAACTACGGCCATCATGGCGTCGGCGGAGGTGGCGAGGTCGACGGCCACCACCCCGTGTGAGGAGTACGACGTGGCGGCCCTGCTAGATCACCTGGCCGTGTGGGTCCAGGTCTTTGCCGGGGCCGTCAACGACGCCCCACCCGACTTCAATCCCATGGAGCACCACGTGACCGAGGACTGGTCGGTGGTGTTCGCGGCGTCGGCGGAGCAGATCATGACTGGCCTACGGGACCGTGGCTTCGATCGTCCGATGATCATGACCACCGACCCAATGCCCGGTGAGTACTTCCTATCGATGATGCTCATGGAGTATGTAGCCCACGGATGGGATCTGGCCCGGGCGATTGGTGTCGAGTCTCCCTACAAAGAGGAAGAAGCCGCCACCGCCCTGGCCGCGGCACAAGCCACGGTGGAGCCCCAGTACCGCGAGTACGGCATGTTCGGCCCGGAGATCGACGTTCCCGAAGATGCTGCGGCCATCGTCCGACTAGTGGCCTTCCTGGGCCGGGACCCCTCCTGGACCGCCAGCTAGCACCAACTGGTCGCGCCCAGTCCCGGAAACCGGGACCCCACGCGACCAGTTCGGGTAGGGCGGCGGAGAGTTCAGGTAGGGCGGCGGGCAACGGGGCGTAGGCTGGGAGGATGGCAGGACCGTTCAGGCTGAATTTTGTGTTATCGGAGACCGACGTTGGTCGGCTCCCCGACGTGGGCCCCGAGGTCTGCTTTGTTGGGCGCTCTAACGTCGGCAAGTCGTCCCTGATCAACGCACTATCGAACCGCAAACGCCTAGCCCACGTTTCTAACACCCCCGGGCGGACCCGCCTCCTCAACCTGTTCGAGATCGAGCCCGGCCCCGGCGGATTCATGGATCTCCCCGGCTACGGCTACGCCGCCGCCCCCGCCAACATGAGGGCATCGTGGCAGGCCATGATCGAGGGGTACCTCCTAGAGCGCGAACAGTTGGAGATGGTGCTTGTCCTGGTCGACGGGGCGGTCGGGCCAACCAAGCTCGATATCCAGATGCTCGAATGGCTGCGCTCGGTTGATCTGCCCCACACCGTGGTGGCTACCAAGCACGACAAGGTGAAGTCGTCTCAGCGCAACAAGCGAAAGGCGGAGGTGGCCCGCAAGTGCCAGCTCGATCAGGAAGATGTGATCTGGGTCAGCGCAACCAAGGGGGTTGGCCTCGACCGACTCCGGACCATGATCCGCCGCTGGGTGACCTTTGCCTAGAGGTCAGGCCGCGGCAAGGGGAGCTTAGCCCTCGCCGCCCACACCGGTAGATTGGCCCGTCCCGCCCGAGCCGCCCTTGGTTACGGCACCGTTTGTGGGCTCGTCGTTGGGACGGGCGGTGGTAGTAGTGGCCGTGGTGGTGGAGCCTCCCCCGACCGACCCCGAGGTGTCAAACCGTCCCGTTGCTTCTCCGTAGAGGGTCGCCCGCTCGCGACAGACCTGGCCGAAGACCCAGTCCTGGAACTCCAGGTCTGGGGCCGACATCTTCTCCCAAAGGAGGATGAGTACCTCGTCGTCTATGCCGCACAGAAGCTGGGCCACCTCCTGTTTCTCGGCGACCTCAGCCGGGGTCAGCTCGCGGCCCTCGATCTCGGCTAGAAGCTCGGCGGCGGTGGGAGCCGGATCTTCCTTAGAGCAGGCACTGGCCAGGACTGATGTCATCGTGATCGCCACCACCATATTTGTCCAGAAATTTCCTACACCCATCAGATCAGATCTTAGTCGTTGCCGGTTAGTGGTGTTGGTCATCCGGTGCTGATGTTGTGACCAGCAATTACTTGGAAATATGGGCGTAAAGGTTGTCCGAACAGGCGTTCGGAATTACGCTGGTGTCATCTGGTCATCTAGTCCGGTCAGAGCGGATAGGGCCCGTCCGGCTCCGTTCAGTGTCACACCCCCTGCGTAAGGTTTCACTATCGCACCGAACCGCAGGGTTGGGCGCCAATGAGCAAGCGAGCTAGACAGACTTACAAGGAGTAATCGTGGAGAAGAACAAAGCGCTAGAGATGGCCTTAGGTCAGATCGATAAGCAGTTCGGTAAGGGCTCGGTCATGAAGATGGGCGAGAGAACAAATCTCGATATCGATATGGTCTCCACCGGCGCCCTATCCCTGGACATCGCCCTCGGTATCGGGGGGCTGCCTCGGGGCCGCGTGGTCGAAATCTTCGGACCGGAGTCCTCCGGTAAGTCCACCCTCGCTATGCACGTGGTGGCCGAGGCCCAGCGTACCGGCGGTATCTGCGCCTATATTGACGCCGAGCATGCGATGGATCACATCTACGCCCGGGCCATTGGGGTGGACGTGGACGAGCTTCTGATCTCCCAGCCCGACACCGGCGAGCAGGCGCTGGAGATCTGCGACATCCTGGTTCGTTCTGGTTCCATCGATGTGGTGGTCATTGACTCGGTAGCGGCATTGACCCCTAGGGCCGAAATCGAGGGCGACATGGGCGATCACCACGTCGGCGCCCAGGCCCGCCTCATGTCTCAGGCCCTCCGAAAGATCACGGGCAATCTCCACAAGACCGGCACCATCTGTATCTTTATCAACCAGTTACGCGAGAAGATCGGGGTCATGTTTGGGTCCCCCGAGACGACTCCCGGCGGGCGTGCTCTCAAGTTCTATTCGTCGGTTCGGCTCGATATCCGCCGCATCGAATCCCTCAAGGACGGGGCCGAAATGGTCGGTAACCGCACCAGGGTCAAGGTCGTCAAGAATAAGGTTTCACCGCCCTTTCGTCAGGCCGAGTTCGACATCATGTACGGCAAGGGCATCAGTCGTGAGGGTTCCCTGCTCGATATTGCCGTCGATCAAGACATCGTTAAGAAGTCGGGGGCCTGGTACACCTACGAGGGCGATCAGCTTGGTCAGGGCCGCGAGAAGGTCAAGACCTACCTGATTGAGAACCCCCAGTTGGTCATGGAGATCCAGGACAAGGTGCTGAAGGCTGTAGGGCTGGCCGACTCCGAGGACGAGCTCGATATCGATATCGACGAGCCTATAAGTCTCGACTAGTCACCGGGGCCCCGATGGCCGGGGCGACGGAGATACAGTCGGGGGATGGTCGTGAATCGGAACCCAATCTCCGTGGCAATATTCGATATGGATGGTCTCCTGACCGAGTCAGAGTCGCGCTGGCGGATCGCCGAGCGCGAGGCCGTAGAGCGGCTAGGGCTGCCGTTTACTGACGCTGACTTCGACTCCACCATGGGGGTCAGGATGGCCGAGATCACCGAGTTGTGGTTCGCCCAACACCCCTGGGATGGCCCAACTCCGGCGAAGGTGTGCGATCAGGTCGTAGCCAGGGTGATTGAGTTGGGGCACGAAGCGGTGGCCCTGCCCGGGGTCTATTCGACCATCGAGTGGCTTCGGGATCGAGGCGTTCGTTTGGCCCTGTGCTCCTCTTCGCCGACCCACCTGGTCAACGCCACCCTGGATGCTCTCGGCCTGACCGATGCCTTCGAGATAGTCCACTCGGCTGAGGACGACGAGCACGGTAAGCCGCATCCCCTGCCGTACCTAGTGACGGCCGAGGCGATGGTGGCCAGCCCGGCGGAGTGTGTGGTCTTCGAGGATTCCCTTAGCGGCTGCGTATCCGCCAAGGCCGATGGCATGCGCGTAGTGGCGGTACCCGACCACGTTGAGCGGGGCTCGGGACGTTTCGGAGTGGCCGATCTGGTTGTCGACTCGCTTGAGCATTGTGATGATGCCCTATGGGATGCTCTGGAATCAGGAATCGCGGTCCCCGGAGTCTCGCGACCTAGCTTCCACCTGGCCTTTGGTGTTGACAACCTTGAGAGGGCTCGTGCTTTCTACGTGGGAGTCCTGGGGTGTCGGGAGGGCCGCTCCGCCGATACCTGGATCGACTTCGACCTCTGGGGACATCAGGTGGTGGCTCATCTAGACCCGAACCACACCACCGAGGGTGTGGCCACTAACGCGGTCGACGGCAAGCAGGTACCGGCCCACCACTTCGGGGTGGTCCTCTATCCATCGGCCTGGCGGGAGCTAGTGGACCGCCTCGGGGCGGCCGACGCCAGCTTCATTCTTGAGCCCCAGACCCGTTTCGCCGGGCTGACCGGAGAGCAGCACACCTGCTTCGTCACCGATCCGGCGGGGAACGCCCTCGAGTTCAAAGCCTTTGCCAGTGACTCTGACGTGTTCGCCGTCGAATAGATCTGGCGGTTGGTCCCGGCGGCGGCCTCGTGGGGAATAACATGGGGGCGCAGTGTGCTCTTTGTTGGGGACAGCGCGCTCACCGTGTGGCAAATTCGAACCCACTCATAAGCCGGAATGCCGGCGGAGGTAATCATGCAGCTAGGAATCGTTGGCCTTGGTCGGATGGGGGCCAACATCGCTCGCCGTCTAGATCGGGATGGGATAGACGTCGTCGCTTTCGATCTGAACCCGGATTCGGTGGCCGTTCTGGTAGACGAGGGCGTCGCCGTTGGGGCCAGCTCGGTGGAGGATCTGGTAGCCAAGCTGGAGGGACCCAAGGCGGTTTGGGTCATGGTCCCGGCCGCCTACGCCGGGGGAGTGGTGGCTGATGTTGCCCAGTACCTGGGCCGGGGCGACGTGGTCATCGACGGGGGAAACAGCCACTACGTGAAGGACATCGAGCGGGCGGACGAGCTGGCGGAGCGCGGCATTGTTTACATGGATGTCGGCACCTCAGGCGGGGTGTTCGGGTTGGGACGCGGCTACTGCCTGATGATCGGAGGCGAGGACGAGGCCGTCGAGCGGCTCACCCCAATCTGGCAATCCCTGGCCCCCGGGGTCGACGCCGCGGAACGGACCCGAGGGGCCGAAGGTGACCCCGATCAGGCTGAGTGGGGTTACCTCCACTGCGGCCCAGCCGGGGCGGGTCACTTCGTCAAGATGGTCCACAACGGGATCGAGTACGCCATCATGCAGGCCTACGCCGAGGGGTTCGGGCTGCTTGAGCGGGCCAACGTCGGACGTACCGACCGCGAAATAGACGCCGAGACTGCCCCCATCGGCGACCCGAGGCACTTCCAGTTTGATATCGACGTCCAGGCCGTTTCTGAGGTCTGGAGGCGAGGTTCGGTCATCGGCTCCTGGCTCCTAGACCTCACCGCGGCGGCACTGAGGGACGATCCGGAGCTGGACAACTTCGCCGGTCACGTATCGGACTCCGGCGAGGGGCGGTGGACTGTCCTGGCGGCCGTGGAGGCCGGGGCCCCTATCCCCACCATCACCGAGGCCCTCTACAGCCGCTTCGCCTCACGGGGCAACGCCACCTTCGGCAACAAGGTGCTGTCGGCCATGCGTTCCGAGTTCGGCGGCCACGCCGAGAAGAAGGAGTAGGCGTGCCCCGCGTTGCTGACGCCCTAATCCTCTTCGGGATCACCGGAGATCTGGCCCGCAAGAAGCTGTTCAGTGCTCTCTATACCCTGGAGGCGGCGGGTGAACTCCACTGCCCCGTCATCGGCGTTGCCTCGTCGAACTGGACCATCGAGGAGCTGAGAGCCAACGCCCGGGAGGCTCTGGGCGACTGCGGCCTCGACGGGATAGACGAGCATGTCTTTGAACGCTTTGCCGCCCGCCTGGATTACGTTTCCGGCGACTATCGCGAGGCCGACACCTTCGAGCGCGTGGCCGCCAAGGTAGGTGATGCCGCCTGCCCGGTGGCCTACCTGGCGATCCCGCCGTTCCTGTTTGAGACCGTGGCGGACGGGCTTGGAGCCACCGGCCTGAATCGGGGCCGGGTGGTGCTTGAGAAGCCATTCGGGCGCGACCTAGAGTCATCCCGAGATCTAGACACCGCTATCCGCCGCCATTACCGGGAGTCGAGTATCTACCGGATCGATCACTTCCTTGGCAAGGAGCCGGTGCTCAACCTCCTGGTCACCCGGTTCGCCAACTCCATCCTGGAGCCCCTCTGGAACCGCAAGTACATAAGCAGCGTCACCATTCGCATGCACGAGGCCTTCGGGGTCGAGGGTCGAGGGAAGTTCTACGATGAGGTGGGGCCCTGCGCGACGTGGTCCAGAATCATCTCCTCCTGATTGTCGGCCTCCTGGCCATGGAGCCGCCGGTCGACGACTCGGCCGAGGCCATGCAGAACGAGGTGGCCAAGGTGATGAAGTCGATGAAGAGTTTCGACCCCTCCACCGCCTGGCGCGGCCAGTACGACGGCTATTGCTCCGAGCCAGGGGTAGCCGCTGACTCCGACGTTGAGACTTTCATCTCGATCTCCGCCGAGATCGATTCGTGGCGTTGGGCCGGAGTTCCCTGGTATATCGAGGCGGGCAAGGCCCTGTCGGAGACGGTGACCGAGGCGGTGGTGGAATTTATCCAGCCTCCTAAGTCGATGTTCTCGGGGCAGGCCCCCGCTCCCAACACTCTCCGCTTCATAATGAAACCGAACGACATCATCGAGCTGGGCCTCCAGGCCAAGGCCCCCGGCTCGGAGATCGAGAGCGAGCCCGTGACCCTGATCGTCGACCATCGTGGGATGGAGGACGGGCCCAGCCCCTATCATCGTCTCCTCGGCGACGCCCTGGTCGGTGACAAGCGACTGTTCGCGCGCGGCGATCAGGTGGACGAGGCCTGGCGGATCGTCCAGCCCGTACTTGACAACCCCTGTCCGGTCGTCCGCTACTCGTACGGGGCAGAGGATCCTCGGAAATGACCGCCGCCGTTAGCAACCCCGCCGATAGTAATCCCACTGAGACCATCGCGGTTGACCTGGGAGGCACCCATACCCGGGTTGCTCGCGTGGCCGACGACGGGACGATTCTGGCTAGCCACCGCGTCGATACCGCGGTCAATGAGGTAAGACCGGACTACCTGACAGGTCTGATCAAGGAGATGACGGTCGACTCCGACGCCACTCGTCTCGTGGTCGGGATGCCGGGCATCGTAAACAATCGCACTAAGCAACTTGCCACGGGCGTCAATATCCCCTCAAGCTGGATCGACTACCTGAGTGTCTCCTGGTTCACCGAAACGACCGGACTCGACGTTGGCCTAGCCAACGATGCCGATCTGGCCGCGGTGGGAGAGGCCTATTTTGGGGCCGGTTCCGGATACGGGGATACGGCCTACGTAACGGTTTCTACCGGTATTGGAGCCGGCGTGGTAGTTAACGGACGCGTCGATTCTGGTTTGTATTCCGGTGGGGAGATTGGGCACACCGTGGTCAATATGGCGGCGCTGGAGCACGGAGGCCCGTTGACCGTGGAGGCAATCGGTTCGGGCACGGCCATGAACCGGGCGGCCCGTGAGGCCGGGTTGTCCGAGCAGGGGGCGGCGCTGGCCGACCTGGCGAGAGCAGGGCACCCCGTGGCCACCAAGATCTGGGAGCGGGCGATGACGGCGGTTGGGCTAGGAATCGTGAATCTCTGTTGGTACGCCACTCCGGACGTGATCGTGGTCGGCGGTGGAGTCGGTATGAACGCCGACCTGGTCCTGGGGCCTGTGGCCAGGCTGGTGGAGCGTTATGGACCCCAGGTGGCGGCGATTCCCATCGTCTCGGCGCGCCTCGGAGATGATGCCGCGCTGGCGGGAGCGGCCCGATGGTGGCAGGCTAGGGAGCATGCGTAGCCGACCGGTTCACATTGAGGTCGTAGAACCCGTCCGATGGGCGGCCAGGTGAGCGGACGTGATTGGCTCCGCCATCAGCTTTGCCGTGGCCGAACGCGGCCGGGCGGTGATCGCCCTAAGCAGATCGGGCACCCCAGTGACGGTGTTCGAGGATCTAGCGGCTCGACCGTTGCCCTGGGATCAGGTAACGATCGTCCAGGTGGACGAGAGGGTTGCCCCTGTCGGGTCCGGCGAGAGAAACCTCACGGCCCAACAGGAGATCTTTGGGGCGACCGGGGCGACCATCCTGAGACTTCCGGTGGACGACGGCCTGGCCAACGGGTCGGTCCCCCCGAGCTCCCTCGATGGCTTTGCCTCGGAGCTCGGGGCCGTGCTGTGCGGGTTGCCCCTTGACCTGGTTCACCTTGGCCTGGGCAATGACGGCCACACGGCATCCCTTGTTCCTGAAGATCCTCTGGTTGAGATGGAGGGCGGGATCGTCGGCCAGTCAATCGAGTACAAGGGGGTACGGCGCCTGACCCTGACCCGGTCGGCTATCAACCAGGCCCGCTTGGTGCTCTGGCTGGTTCGTGGCGCCCACAAGGCGAGGGCGGTGCGTCAGATGGTTGAGGGGGACCGCTCGGTGCCAGCGGGATGGATCGAGGCCGAGCACGCGATCCTGATCACCGACCAAGAGGCCGACTCCCTGATCTCGTGAGGGGTTCCACGGGAGCGGATCTGGCCGGTATCCTAGCCCTCGGGTTCTAGCCGGATAACCGACCGCAGGGCCTGGTGATCGCTCCCGGGCAGATTGATGGAGTCGGTGTCAAGGACCTCGATCCCGTCGGTGACCAGCACGTGGTCCAGCTCCATGAAGGCGGGCCCGACCATATCGGTTGGCCAGGTTGCGCTCCATCCGCAGGCGCCGACGGTATCGGCATCGGTGGTCGAGGCCAGCAGGGTGCGAAACGGCTCATGATCTTCGGTGGCGTTGAAGTCGCCAGCGAGGACGGTGGGCTTATCCTGGGAACGAACGTAGCGGTCGAGAGCCTCGAACTGGCGGTACCAGACTTTCACATTCGACCGGGCAAACGGGGCCGTGGTGTGGATGGCGTTGAGGGCCAGGGGACCGTAGGGGGAAGCGATCATGGTCTCGATCGAGTAGGAGCCCACCACCCGGTCGGCCGTGATGGGAAAGGCGCTTAGGACCATGATCCCGCTTGGGTCGGTGTCGGTTCGGATGATCGTGTGAGGCCATCTCTGATTGACGACGTCGATCGATGCGAGCTCCTCGTAGAACAGGGGAACCACCTCGATGAGCACCACCAGGTCGGCGTCGGCCTCGACGAGCATGTCGGCCACATCGTTGGCGGTAGCGCCCCGGTAGTAGACGTTTGAGGCCACGATCACGATCTCGTCTTCGGATGACTCGTCTCCGCATCCGGAAACCGCATCTAGGGGGCTATTGACGATCACCTGAGCGACCCCGATCACGGCCACCGCGGCGAGCATTATGGCGTCCCGGCGGTGCAGAGCCCAGAACAGTACGGCGAAGAGCCCAAGGGACGTGACCGGGTTCAGGGCGGCTAGGGCGAAGAACCCGGGAGTGTAGAGTTCCTGGGAGCGTAGCCAGAAGGTGATCACGCTGGCCAGGATCCATAGCCAGGCGGCAGCACTGAGGACGGTGGCCCGGATCACGGGCTGATCGTTGTTCGCCGGCATCCGAACATGTTGCCACCTTCCGACCGCCGATTGGGGTATGGGCGGCTCTAGCCTGGAGGAGTGAAGCGCTACCTGGTTCGCACCTACGGGTGCCAGATGAACGAACACGATTCGGAACGGCTGGCTGGTCTGCTCGAGGACGACGGCTACGTCGAGACCGACGACGAAACCAAGGCCGATGTCGTGGTACTAAACACCTGTTGTATCCGGGAGAACGCCGACAACAAGCTATACGGGGCCCTCGGTAACCTGAAGGTCCTAAAGGAGTCGAGGCCTGACCTTCAGATCGTGGTCGGTGGCTGCTTGGCTCAGAAGGATCGTGATCTGATCCAGTCTAGGGCCGGGCACGTAGACGTGGTACTGGGGACCCACAATGTCCATCGGGCCGCCGAATTGATGGCCGAGGCCCGAGTGAGCGGACCGGTGATGGAGATCTGGGAGGAGACGGTGATTGCCGAAGATCAGGCCTTCCCGTCGGCCCTGCCCGTGCGCCGAGAGACCGGCTATTCGGCCTGGGTCACCATCCAGATTGGCTGCGACAATAGCTGCGCCTTCTGTATTGTTCCCGCGGTCCGAGGGTCCGAGATCAGCCGGGAGTTTGACGACATCGTGGATGAGGTTCGCCAGCTGGCCTCAGCCGGGGTGTCGGAGGTGACCCTTCTGGGTCAGAACGTTAATTCCTACGGTCGGGATCTCTCTCTGTCGGCCCGTAGATCGGGTGCCGACGTCCGGATCCGTCCTCAGTTCGACTCCCTCCTACGGTCGGTCGGGGCGGTCGAGGGGATCGAGCGGGTGCGCTACACGAGCCCCCACCCCAAGGACATGACCCCGGCCGTGTTCGAGGCGATGGCGGAAACCCCACAGGTCGTGCCCCACCTGCACTTTCCGGTCCAGTCCGGTTCGGATCGAGTGCTGGCGGCCATGCATCGGGGCTACACGGCTGAGCGGTACTTGGAGAAGCTGGCGGCCGCCAGGGCCACCATCGACGACCTTGCCGTGACGACCGACATCATTGTTGGCTTCCCCGGCGAGACCGAGGCCGACTTCGCCGCCACCCTGGAACTGGCGGCTGCGGCCGAGTTCGACAGCGCCTATACCTTTGTCTACTCGCCGAGGCCCGGCACCGAGGCGGCCGAAATGGTCGATGAGTTCTGCGACCCCGAGGAGGTCAAGGATCGCTACGCCCGCCTGAGGGTGGTCATCGAGCGGACGGCGCGGGCCCACCACGAGGCCCGGATCGGCCGGATCGAGGAGGTCGTGATAGAGGGCCCTTCCAAGAAGAATCCGAAAAATCTGACCGGGCGGACCGGCCAGAACAAGCTGGTTCATTTCGAGTCTGGGCCCATCAAGGCTGGCACCTACGCGTCGGTCCGAGTCACCGAGGCCGCAACCCAATATCTGATGGGAGAGTTGGTCCAGATAATCCGGGCGCCCCGTCACCGGACTCGCCTAGCCTTACGGTCTTGAACCTACGACCTCACCCCCGGGGCGTGACCGACGCCCTGCCCATGTTCCTTCCCGCTATCCCGTTTGGCTTTGTGGTCGGGGCGGCCAGCGCTCAGTCGATCCTGCCCGGACCGGTGGCGGCCGCTTCCCCGTCGATCCTGTTCGCCGGATCGGCCCACCTGGCCATGCTGGCCGTACTCGGTCCCGCCTCCTGGTGGGCGGCCATCCTGGCGGGGCTGGTGGTCAACTCCCGCCATCTCATGTATTCGGCCGCCGTCTCGCCCCGGTTTGGGGGCCAGCCTCGATGGTTCCGTTGGATTGGTCCTTACTTCTTGATGGACCAGTCTTTCGCTTTGGCCACGGCTACTCCGATTGAGGACCGAGATGAGTTCCGTCGCTACTACATCACGATTGGCCTGGTTTTCCTGGTGGGCTGGAACGCGGCGTGTGGGGTTGGTCTGGTCTTCGGGGGCTCGGTGCCCGACTCCTGGAGGCTGGGCTTTGCCCCGGTGGTCATGTTCGCGGGTCTGGTGGTGATGGGGATCGCCAAGCGGAACCAGGTAATTGCCGCGGGGGTCGGCGGTGCGGCCTCGTACCTCTCGCTCGTCTTGCCCAACAAGGCGGCCATTATCATCGGCGGTGTGGTCGGGGTGGCGGCCGGCACGGTGGCGGCGAGGGGCGACCGATGAGCTATCCGCTATCTCTAGTGGTCGTTTTTGGGGTGGGCATCGGAACCTACATGATGAGGTCGCTTTTCGTTCTGGTGCTAGCTGACCGGTCGCTGCCCCCGGTCATGGTCACGGCGCTGTCCCAGGTACCAGCGGCGGTACTGGCTGCTCTGGTCGTTGCCATGGCAGCCGATCCCGAGACCGGCGGGCTGGAGTCAGCCGAGGTCTCTTCGATCGTGGTTGCCGCGATAGTTGGCTATCGGACCAAGAATCTGGTCTGGACCCTGATCGCCGGGATGGCAACCCTGTTTGCCGTAGGGGCCGTCGCCTGAGTGTTGCGTTTGGTCCCTGATACCAAACGCAACAGTTACCGGAGTGAAGTGAGGAGGGCGTCGGCGGCCGGGTGGGGGAGCGCACTGTGTCGTCGGGCCGCCACCAGCCGCCGATTGAACAGGGGCCGCTGGCGGGCCCGTTTGAGGGGCTCAGTCCCGGTTTCTGCCTGGGACACGGGCAGCACAGTCCAACCCATGGCCAGGTGTACCATCTGACGGATCACGTCCGGCTGATGAGATTGAGCGATGACCTCGAAGCGGGCTCCCAGGGAGTGAAGCTCGCTCTCGATCCATGCACGCGAGTGGCTGGTCGACGTGAAGGTTACCCAGGGTCCCCAGCGGGCCGGAGGCCCTGCCCGAACCCCGGGCGGGGCGTAGACGGCCAGCGGCTCCGACAGGAGGGGGATCAGCTCAAGATCCGGTGCCGGTTCGATGGGCTCGACGATGACGGCAAGATCCAGTGAGCCGGATCGAACCTGTTCTGCCAGTGAAGTAGAGCCGGCTATCGTGAGGCGAAGATCTACCCCGGGATGGTCGTCGCGGAACGATCTCAACTGGTCGGGAAAGTGGGTTATGGCGGCCACGTCGATCATCCCGACCCGCAGGTCACCCGATCGACCCAGTCGGCGGGTCTCGGCCCACCGCGAGAGGTCCCTAGTCTGGCTCACCACGGATCGGGCGTAGCTGAGCACCTCGGACGATCCACCGGCCATCACCCGGCGGCGCCCCTCGCGATCGAACAGCGGCACCCCGACCCTCCGTTCGAGTTCGGCCAGTCCCTGGCTTAGCGCCGATGGACTCACGGATCGGCTGGCCGCGGCCTCGGCCCAGGTCGGGTATTCGTTAACCGCTACCAGGTAATCGAGGTGTTGGGTGGTGAGTTGGAGGGTCAAGGAAGTAGATGGCACCGGCGAGCTCCGTTCGAATTGTTAAGTATTCCTTCATTGAATCCTATCAACCTTCGGACTTGCTTAGGATTGGCCTATGACTAAAGCTCTAGATATTGCACCACCCACCGGCAAGCTATGGGTACTCACCCCGGGGATGGGCGCCGTGGCCTCCACCTTTATGGCGGGCGTACTCGCCGCCCGCGCTGAGGGCAAGCCGCCGCTCGGCTCGGTCAGCCAGAACGCCCACATCCGCCTGGGAAGCCGGGACGAGGGGCGCAACCCTCTGATCCGTGACTTTGCTCCCATTGCTGTTCTGGACGACATCGTCTTCGGAGGCTGGGATCCGATCTCGCCGAACGCCCTTGAGGCAGCCCGGACCGCCGGAGTGCTAACCGACAGCGACATTGCCCCCATTTCCAGCGAACTGGAGGGGATCGTGTCGATGGATGCGGTGTTTGACCAGAGGTGGGTCTCTCGCCTGGACGGCACGAGGGTCAAGAAGATTGCCAATAAGTGGGACCAGGCGATGGCCCTCATGGACGACATCGAGCGATTCCGCACCGAGAATGAGTGTGACCGGGTGGTGATGGTCTGGTGCGCCTCGACCGAAGCCTTCCAGCAGCCAAGTGAGGTCCACGAGACCGTCAAGGCCTTCGAGCAGGGGCTTAAGGACGACGACGACAATATCTCACCGTCCCAGATCTACGTGTACGCCGCCCTCCAGTCTGGTGTTCCCTTCGCCAACGGTGCGCCCAACCTCTCGACCGACCTGAAGTGCATGATCGAGCTGTCCAACCAGCTGGGCGTTCCGATAGTTGGTAAGGATTTCAAGACCGGCCAGACCCTCATCAAGACCATCATCGCTCCCGGTCTAAAGGCCAGGATGCTGGGGCTTCGTGGCTGGTTCTCCACCAACATCTTGGGTAACCGGGACGGGGAAGTTCTCGACGCTCCCGAGAATTTCAAGACCAAGGAGGAGTCCAAGCTGGGGGTGCTACACACCATCCTCCAGCCCGACACCTACCCCGAACTTTACGGAAACGTGGACCATGTCGTGCGGATCAACTATTACCCGCCCCGTGGCGACAACAAGGAGGGTTGGGACAACATCGACATCTTCGGGTGGATGGGCTACCCGATGCAGATCAAGATCGACTTCCTGTGTCGCGACTCGATCCTGGCGGCCCCCATCGTCTTGGACCTGGCGCTGTTCATGGACCTCGCCAATCGGGCCGGCCAGGCGGGAGTCCAGGAGTGGCTCAGCTTCTACCTCAAGGCGCCCCAGGGGGCCACGGACACGCCGCCAGAGCAGGATCTGTTCATCCAGCAAACCAAGTTCAAGAATACCCTGCGCGAGTGGATGGGTGAGGATCCGGTGACCCACTCCGAGGCCGGATAGTTCCGATCGACCTTTAGGCCCGGCCCCGACGTTGGTTGGGGCCGGGTGATCGGCCCGTTTCGGCGGCTGGCCAGTTTGGTGAATGCCTCTAGGGGTGACTATGGTCACATCAACCGCTGGAAGATCCAACTTGACCCAATCTGCCCCAAAATCAGAACCGACCGTCTGGCTGCTCGTACCGAGTTTCCTTCTGGGTCCCGAGACATGGAGCGGCACCGCCCGGGTGTTGTCCAGCCGGGGCGAGATGGTGGTGGTTGCCGACCCGGCGGCCCCGAAGGCCGATCAGGGGAGCTGGGTTTCCTCGTGGGTTGAAGACGTCATCGAGGCCATCCCCCTGGGGGGTGAAGGCTCGATAGTGGTGGTTGGCCACGCGGCGGCCTGTCCTCGAATCCCCCTGGTGGCCCGGCGGCTGACCGATCGGGGCTGTCGGGTGGAAGGGCTAGTGTTAGTAAACGGTCGGTTCCCCGCCGATGGGCTTTCGCCGGTGGAGGTCGACAACACTCTGGCGGCCCAGCTCGATGGGCTCGTGCGACCCGACGACTACATGCCTCCGTGGCCCCGGTGGTGGGGATCGCTGGTGCTAGACATGCTGCCGGACGAAGAGGCCCGTACCCGCGTTCTGATGGAGGCGCGGTGTGTCCCCAGGGCCCTTTTCGATGAGCCAATTCCGGCTCCCCCTCTGCCCGACGAGATCAGCTGCGGGTACATCGCTACCGGCGAGATGTATCAGCTATCCCATCTGCAGGCCCTGCGCGAGGGCTGGTACGTCAGCGAGATTGAGGGTGAGCACCTCCACCTGGTCGTTGGCCCGACCGAGGTGGCCGACGAACTCCAATCCATGCTGGCCCGCTTCCGAGGCTAGTCGAAAAGTAGCCAAATGGGGTCAGACCCCATCTGGCTACAGTTAGGGTTGGGGAGTGGATCGAATCGAGTACACCGCGGTGTCTTCAGGCCAGGCCCGACGGTGGGCGGCCTTGGCTTCGTGGTTAGCCGAACGCGGCTTCGGGCCGGACGTTGTCGCCTCCTCGGAGGCCAGTTCGAGCACCCTGATCACCCACCGGCCCGCCGGAATTCCGGCAAACGACCCGGAGAGGCACGGCGCCATCAAGGAACTGGCCGAGATGATGGGTGAATCCCTTCGCCTGCTCCACGCCACCGATCCTGAGGGCATTGACGGCCCTTCGGGGTGGGAGGCAATTCGCGATCAGGTCCGAGCATCCTCTGTTGACCCGCGGGACTTGCCCGACCCCTACCGTCGCTACGACCGGGAGCGCCTGATCACCCTGTGGGAGGAATCCCGGCCCGCCGACGAGGCCCTCGTGGTGTGCCACGGGGCGGCCCGGCTGGACAACTTCTTCGTCAGCGAGGGAGAGCCGATCGGATGGGTCCAGCCGACCAGGCTCGTGATCGCTGATCGTCACCTTGATCTGGCCGTCGCTCACCGCAGCGTCGGCACCGTGCTGGGCAATGACGCCGTCTATGCCTTCTACGAGGCCTACGGTTCCGACCCTAGCCTGGTCGCTCTGGAGCACTATCTGTTGGCTGAACTCCTAACCCCCGTCCGGGTACCGAACACTCTGGCCGGTCCGTCGTCCGAATCGGTCTGATGCGCCGTCCCCTGGTGATCATCGGGCCAACCGGCTCGGGTAAGTCGGGGCTAGCCCTCACCCTGGCGCGAGCGACACCGGGCACCGAGATCATCTCTGCGGACTCCAAGGCCGTCTACCGCGGCATGGATATCGGCACCGCTAAACCAAGCCGGGCCGAGCGGGCTGAGATTCCTCACCACGGCATCGATCTGGTCGACCCGGGTGAGGATTTCACGGTGGCGGCCTACGCCGAGACCGTGCGCCCAGTGGCCGCGGCCCTCGCGGGCCGCCCGCTGCTGATCGTGGGAGGAACCGGGCTCTACGTACGCACGCTGGTGGATTCGTTCGAGTTGCCCGGCTCATTCCCGGACACGCTGTCTGAGCTTGAGGCGGAGCCAGACACGGGGGACCTGTGGGGGCGACTGGATGCTCTAGATCCGATCGCCGCCGCCAAGATGGAGCCGACCAACCGCAGGCGAATCCTCCGGGCGCTTGAGGTCACCGTTGGTTCGGGCCGCCCCTTCTCGAGCTTTGGACCCGGCATGGAGACCTACCCGCCCGCCGACTACGTCCAGGTCGGCCTGGAGATCGATCGGGACATCCTCAACGAGCGAATCAATCGTCGCTTTGACGCCCAGATGGAGGCGGGTTTCCTCGACGAGGTGAGGCGGGTTGCCGCGGGGCCGCTCGGGCGTACGGCCGCCGCCGCCCTTGGCTATCGAGAGTTGATGGCCCACCTAAGGGGAGAGGTCTCGCTATCGGATGCGGTCGACGAGGCGAAGCTGCGTACCAGGAGGTTTTCGCGGAAACAGCAGAGATGGTTCCGGCGGGATCCCCGGATTCTGTGGCTGGACGCTACCGCCGATGACCTGGCGGAGCGGACGATGGAGGCCTGGAAGGTTGGCCAGGAGGCGGAACCGGAGCGGGCCGAAACCTAAATGGGGCGCCAACCGCAGCGTTTGGTGCGACAATGGCTGTCTTGACTAGTCCAAAGCCTCCAAGCAAGCACTCTTCTCTCTCTAGACACTCGCTAACCAAGCACCATGGCCTGGGGAACGACTTCCTGATCTCGGTTGGGCCGAACCGTGAGCCGGGGGCCGTCGAGGCAGTCCGGTGGTGCGACCGGCGCACCGGGGTTGGGGCGGATGGGCTGATCGTGGCCACTCCCATGGACGGGGTAGAGGCGGATTGGCAGATGGTGCTATACAACTGCGATGGCAGCCGGGCCGAGATCTCGGGCAACGGGATCCGCTTTCTGGGCCAGGCCATTGCGATGAGCGACTCCGTCGGCTCGGTCGACTACCGGATACTCACCGATGACGGGGTGCGACTGGTCGAGGTGGGGGCGCCCGACGGGGACACCCGGCAAGTTCGGGTGGATATGGGGCCCGCCTCTCCCGGTCCGGGCGATTTCGAAGGCTGGGACCAGCTCGGCCTAACTCCTAAGGCCCAGGTCAGCCTCGATCTGGGGAATCCCCACCTGGTGGTACTGGTCGACGACGTGGCGGCGGTTGACCTCGCTGCGATCGGGCCCCGGGTTGATGGCACCTACGCCCTGGGCATCAACGTCGAGTTCATATCGGAGATCGGTCCGAGTCGAATCGCCCTGCGAGTCTGGGAGCGCGGCGCCGGGATCACCCAGGCCTGCGGCTCGGGGGCGTGCGCTGCCGCCGTCGCCGCCACCCGGTGGGGCCTTGTCGAGGGAGCGTTTGAGGTGGAAATGGCCGGAGGAACGGCTCTGGTAGAAGTGGGCGAAACCGTCCATCTGACCGGCCCGGCCACCCTGGTGGGCAGAGTAACGCCGGGTGACTCCCCGGCCGAAGGAGACAACCGTGGGTGACCTATTGGACTGGGGCCCGGAGCCCGAAGACGACGGCCACGACGATGCCTGGCTTGACGATCTGGAAGAGTTTGGCGAGGACGAGTCTGAGGAATCGGCTGAGACCAATCGCGGGGCGTTCGGGGAGTTCGGGGCCGACGGTGATACCGGTTTCCTGGAGCGGGGGTTTCGAGAGAAGATCATCATTGTCGGCATGGTGCTATCCGGGGGGAGCGAGTCGGCGACGCATCAGTCCCTCGACGAGTTGGAACTCCTGATCGACACCGCCGGTGCTGACGTGGTCGAGCGCTTCGTGCAGAAGCGGGACCGCCCCCATGCCTCGACGTACGTCGGCAAGGGCAAGGTGGCCGAGATCCTGGAGGCGGCCCTCGCCCACGACGCCGACACCGTGGTCTTCGATGATGTGCTTAGCCCGGCCCAGGGATTCACCCTTGAGAAGATGCTCAAGCGGTCGGCCCTTGATCGAACCGTGGTGATCCTCGACATCTTCGCCCAGCACGCCACCTCCGCCGAGGGCAAGGCCCAGGTTGAGCTGGCCCAGTTAAGGTATCGGCTTCCCCGGCTTCGGGGCAAGAAGTATTTCTCCCAGCAGGGTGGCGGCATTGTCGGCACCAGAGGGCCCGGCGAGACCCAACTTGAGGTCGATCGACGGCGTCTGGTGAGGCGGATGCATAAGCTAGAGCGCGACCTGAGGGGGATCGCCGCCCGGCGT
The DNA here is from genome assembly GCA_034780735.1 of Hyalogyrina grasslei. Classification (NCBI taxonomy): domain Eukaryota; kingdom Metazoa; phylum Mollusca; class Gastropoda; family Hyalogyrinidae; genus Hyalogyrina; species Hyalogyrina grasslei. Next base: position 24,960 of record JAUZSW010565484.1, read on the forward strand.
TCCAACCAGCGCAAGGCCCGCCGCTCGTCCGCCAACAAGACCATCTCGATCGTTGGCTACACCAACGCCGGGAAGTCCTCTCTGCTCAACGCACTAACGGGCGCCGGGGTTAGGGCCGAAGACCGGCTCTTTGCCACCGTCGATCCGACCACCCGCAAGGTGGCTCTGCCCGGCGGGGAGAGCATCATGCTCACTGACACCGTCGGATTCGTACGGAAGTTGCCCCACCAGCTGGTGGAGGCGTTCAAGTCGACGCTGGAGGTGGCGTCCGAGGCCGATCTACTGGTCCATGTTGTCGACGCTGCTGGCCCCGACCCGATCGGTCAGATGGCGGCCGTGCGTGAGGTCCTGGGTGAGATTGCGGCCGACAAGGTACCGGAGCTGATCGTCTTCAACAAGGCTGATGTGGCCACGGACCTCGACTGGCTCCTGCGCCAGCACGAGGGCTCAGTGGCGGTCTCGGCTAAGACGGGAGAGGGGATTGAGGCCTTCCTGGAGGTCCTGTCCGCCCGCCTTCGGGAGAGCTCGTCGATCTACGAGCTGTTCTTTCCCTGGGCCCGCGGCGACGCCCTGGCGGCGGTGCATCGCGAGGGTGAGGTTCTTACCGAGACCAGCGAGGAGGAGGGGATGCGGGTCCAGGCTCGCCTTGAGCCGGACTCGGCCAGTCGGCTCGGCGAGTTCATCACCTCGAAGGTCGACTAGCTAGGCTATGGCGATGTCCGGCTTCGTTCCCCCTCCCTACCCCTACGACCGACTCAACGAGGTGCGGGCCCTGGCCACCGAGGCCTGGGGTTCGGTCGTAGATCTATCTATTGGCACCCCGTACGACCCCGCCCCGGCCTCAGTGGTAGAGGCTCTCGGTGCGTCGGGGGCCGAGAACGGCTACCCGCCATCGATCGGCACGCCCGCCTTCCGCTCGGCCGCGGCGTCGTGGCTCAATCGGCTTACCGGAACCTCGATCGGGGCCGACGACGTCCGCGCCGCCATCGGGACCAAGGAGTTCGTGGCGGGGCTGCCCCACTGGCTGCGCCTGCGGACCCCGGAACGCGACACCGTTCTGTACCCCGCAATCAGCTACCCCAGCTACGCCATGGGGGCCACGCTTGGCGGCTGCCGGGCCGTTCCGGTGGCGGTCGACGCCAACTGGCGTATTGACCTGACTTCGATCGATCCGGCCTATGCCGCCAGGGCCCTGTGCCTCTGGGTCAATTCGCCGGGTAATCCGGCGGGCGGTGTCGACGACCTGCCCGCGGCCGCCGCCTGGGGACGAGCCAACGGGGTACCCGTGTTCAGCGACGAATGCTACGTCGAGTTCACCTGGTCGCAGGACCCGGCCTCGATCCTGACCACGGGGACCGAAGGAGTCGTCGCCGTCCACTCTCTATCCAAGCGCTCCAACTTCGCCGGGGCCCGCTCGGGCTTCTACGCCGGGGATGCCGACCTGATCCACTACCTGAGCGAGCTCCGCAAGCACGCCGGGTTTATGCCTCCCGGTCCCGTCCAGGCAGCGTCGGTCGTGGCCTTTGAGGATTCGGATCATGTGGCGGCCCAGCGCGCCCGCTACCGGGGCCGCCTGGAGCGGATGAGGGAGATCCTGGCGGCGCTAGGTGTGGCATCGTCGATGCCCGAGGGTGGCTTCTACCTCTGGGTGGCGGCTCCAGGGGGAGACGCCTGGGGTTTTGCCAGACACCTGGCCACCGACGCGGGCGTCCTGGTTAGCCCGGGCGAGTTCTACGGCCCGCTAGGGAACGGCCACATCCGTATTGCCCTGGTCCGCCCCGATGCTGACTTGGACCTGGTGGCCCAGAGGGTGGGCCTCTAGATGGTGGACCTCCTGGCCCTGACCGCCGAGCTCGTCGACCACCCATCGGTGAGCTTCTCCGAGGCCGCCTTCGTGGACTGGCTCGAGGCTGACCTCCGCTCGGTCGGTCATCTCGACGTCGAGCGGGTCGGCGACAACCTGATCGCCCGCACCCATCTGGGACGCGACCAGCGCCTGATCCTGGCCGGCCATACCGATACGGTGCCCGTGGCCTCCGCCGCCGATCTTCCTCAGGGTAACAACGGTTTCGCCCGGATCGAGGGGGACACGCTTTGGGGAGTAGGGTCCGCCGACATGAAGGGGGGCCTCACCGTCTTCTTGCATCTGGCCCGCACGGTCGCCGAGCCCATCATCGACCTGACCTACGTGTTCTACGCTCGCGAGGAGGTGGGGCAGGAACACAACGGGCTCACCGAGATCATGGGGGTTCGGCCCGACTTGCTATAGGCTGACGCCGCCGTCTTGGGGGAGCCGACCGACGGCCATATCGAGGCGGGCTGCCAGGGGGCCATACGCGTCGAGATCACGTTGGCCGGGAAGCGTTCTCACACCGCCCGGCCCTGGATGGGGCGCAACGCGATCCATCGGCTGGCCCCCATCCTCGACGCCGTCGAGGCCTACGAATCTAGGCACCCGGTCATCGACGGCTGCGAGTACCGGGAAGCCCTTCAGGCCGTCGGAATTGAGGGAGGGGTGGCCGGCAATGTGGTGCCAGACTCGGCCTCTATCCGGCTCCATCACCGCTACGCCCCCGACCGGAGTGCGGCCGAGGCGGAGGCGTTCCTGCGGGGGTTGGTCGAACCCCACATGGATGAGGGCGACTCCTTCGAGGTCCTTGACTCGTCCCTGGCGTGTCCCCCGTCGCTTACCCATCCGCTGTTGAGGCGCCTGCGGGAGACCAGCGGGGTGGAGGTCTACGCCAAGCTGGTCTGGACCGACGTGGCGCGTTTCGCGGGCCTTGGGATTCCGGCTACCAACTTCGGATCCGGCGACCCCACCGTGGCCCACACCGTCCACGAGCACCTGCACCGGGAGTCGATCGAGCGGACCTACGCCGCCGTCCACGCCCTGATCGCGGGTTAGGCGATGGGGGCAGTATTTAACTCGACCGGACACCAGCTCCGGCTGCCCGATGTTGTCTCCGGCCACGGTATCTACGTCACAACCTCCTCCGCCAAGCGTTACATGGATCTGGAGTCGGGGGTCTGGTGTCTGTCCATTGGCCACGCGAACGAGCGAGTGAGCCGGGCGATCAGCTCGCAGATCGAGGCAATCACCCACGCCGGGTTCAGCTACTCGGCTGAAGTTGTGGAGCGAGCGGCTGAGTCGATCCTCTCGGTGTGTCGGCGCCCGGGGGGAAGCGTTGTGTTGTTAAGTTCGGGTAGCTAGGCCATTGACTACGCCCGCCAAGCCGCCCGGTCCATCACCGGCGGGAGTCGGACCCTCAGCTTTCATGACACCTATCTGGGGTCCCTGAGCTCGACTCTCGACCGGAGCGCCGACTGGTTGATGATCGACTGGCGGTACTGCCCGGCCTGCCCTGATGGTGTTAGGAGTGCTGAATGCAGCCACCTCGATGCCGTACCGGGGGACGTGGCCGAGTTCATTTTCGAGCCGGGGAGCTCCCGGGGCGAGGTTCGCTTTGCCCCGGCTCAGCTGGCGCAGAGGATAGCGGAGCGGGCCCGTGAGGCCGGAGCTCTGGTCGTTGCTAACGAGGTGACAACGGGACTTGGCCGTACGGGCTCGTGGTTCGGTTTTGACCACTACGGTCTTGAACCCGACATCATCGTCCTGGGCAAGGGCCTCGGCAACGGCTACCCGGTCAGCGCCGTTGTCTTTGATCGCGACACCGCTAGCCGGTTGGAGGACTCCGGGTTCCGCTACATGCAGTCGCACCAGAACGACCCGCTGGGGGCGGCCGTCGCCGCCGAGGTGCTGGAGGTGATTCAAGACGATGGGCTTATTGAACGGGCCGCAGCCAACGGGCCGGCTTTCCGCCGGGCCCTCAGTGACCTTATGGCCTATGATGCGGTCGTCGAAGTCCGGGGCCGGGGCCTGATGTTGGTGGTGGATCTGATCGACGAGGTCACAACGAGTCAGGTCGTTGATTCGCTGCTGGACCGCGGATTCATCGTTGGTAACCGCGGCTCCAGTCTGCGGATGGATCCCCCTCTGAGTATCGAGCGGGAGGAGTTCATGTCTTTCGTTCGGGCGTTGGACGAGATCCTGTCCAGCCTGAGGATCGGCTGACCCATCTGAGGTACCTAGATGAGAGGGTTCTCGGGCCAGTCGTGCTTGGGATAGCGGCCGCGCAGATCCTTGCGCACCGCGGCGTAGCTGCCGCGCCAGAACCCCGGGAGGTCTTGGGTCCGCTGGACGGGGCGCCCGGCCGGGGAGAGTAGCTCCACGGTCACCGGCACCCGATTCGGGCCGAGGAGGGGATGGCGGTCCATCCCGAGCAGCCACTGTAATCGTACGGCCCAAACCGGCTCGCCCGAGGCGTAACTGACCCTAGCGTTGGCGGCGCCAACCACGTTGGTGGCCCCTCGACTCGTATGAGAGATGGTCGGCAGGGTCTCTGGTGCCAGCTCGTCTAGTCGCGCCCGCTGGCTCCAGTCGAGCCGACCCATCAGCGCCGCCTTCACGTCTAGCCGCCGCAGGTCGCCGGAGGAAAGGCAACCGTGCACGTCCAGCCACTCGTCGAGGTGGTCGGTGAGGAAGTCGAGACTGGAATCGGGCCAGGCAGCGTCCTGGCCGGACAACCACTCCAACCGCATACGCAGAGCAAGGGTCGCCTTGCTCCAGCCCAGGAGATCCAGCCTTGACCGGGCAACAGCTTTTTGTACCTCGGCGGCGGCCAGGCCGTGATCGATGTCCGGCGAAGGGGACGATCCGAAGATAAGCGAGCCGTATGCGGTCACAACCTCGGCCCGGATCCGGCCGGCGGTATCGTCCCAGCTCATGGCAGGTCGCTTCTCGATCCGGTTGCCCAGGGCGTCGATCAGGGCCGCCCGGGTGAGGGGGATCGCCCGCTTGACGAAGCCGGAGGTGGTATCCCCGTCGGCGTCAACCACCACGAGGGCCTCGGACCCTAGCAGGGCGCTGCGGGGGCGGAGGCGTACCTCGGATCCCGTGGCGAGCAGATATCTTCCCCAGTCGCCGGGTCGGGCTAGGGCCAGGCGGTCGGGCCAGCGGGCGGCGGCCCGCTCCGCCAGCGGCTCGGGGGCATCGGCGGAGCGCTCAGAGCGCAGCAGCCTTCGAAGTCGCTTGACCTCTCTCGCCGTCTCCCGCCTGGTCGAAAGAACCTCGGCCTCGAAGTCATCGGACTGGGAGAATTGATCGGACGATAGCAGGGCCGCCGCTTCGATCGCCCGGTTCCCCGGCGGGGGATCGTCGGCGATCAGAGCACCGATCCGAGGGTGAACGCCCAGCGAGCTGATCTGTTGCCCCAGGTCGGTCAGGACGCCCGCCGGGGTCGTAATCCCCAGATCACTGAGCCGATGGTAGGCGGCGTCGAGGCGGTGCCGGGGCGGCGGATCGAGCAGGGGGAGGGTCCTGGCGTACGGATCCCCCCAAACGGCCAGACGAAAGCCCAGTTCCAGTGGATCACCGCCGAGGATCTCGGGTACCGGGGCTTGGTCGAGGTGGGCGTGCTCGTTGCGGGACCAGGAGCGGTAGCAGCGTCCCGGCCCCAGGCGGCCGGCGCGTCCGCGGCGTTGGTCGGCCGCGAAGACGGTGACGAATCCGGTCTCGAGTCGGCCTAGGCCAGAGCCTTGGTGGTAAACGGGTCGGCGGGCTAATCCACCGTCAACGACGGCAGCAATACCGGGGATGGTGATCGAGGTCTCGGCCACCGAACTTGCCACAATAAGGCGTCGGCGCCCACCCCCCATGATCTCGGCCTGCTGGTGGAGGGGAGTGCCCCCGTGGAGCGGCACGGCGGCGACGCCAGCGGCCTCGAACGAGGCGACAAGATCGGAGATCTCCCGGCGTCCGGGGGCAAAAACGAGGACCGACCCTTCGGCCTCGGCGTGGGCCCTCAGGCCGAGTTCCGCGACCGCCGGAGTCCACTGGTGACCGGTGGCCCGACGGGACCACACCGTCTCGATGTCGAAGGTTCGTCCGGGGGCTGCAACTATCGGGGCTCCTCCCATCAGCTCGGAGATTGGGCTGGCGTCGATCGTTGCCGACATCACCGATACCGATAGATCGGGCCGGAGGGCGGAGCGGGCCTCGAGGGCCATGGCCAGGCCAAGGTCGGCGTTGAGCCCGCGCTCGTGGAACTCGTCAAAGATGATCGCCCCAATACCCGACAACTCGGGATCCGATGAGATCATGGCTAGGAGCACACCCTCGGTCATGACAAGGATTCTGGTTCGGGCGGACCGCCTGGACTCTCCTCTTACGGTTAGCCCGATCTCTTGCCCAACCTTGGTTTGGGTGAGGTCGGCCAATCGGGCCGCCCCCGATCGTGCCGCCATCCGGCGCGGCTCGCACACGATTACCGTGCCGCTGACCGAGTTGGCGGCGATCAGCGGCACCAGGCTCGTCTTGCCGGCCCCGGGTTCGGCCGTGATCACGCAGCCGCCTGCGGTCACCGCGGCGGCGATCTCGGCCGCTACCGCGGTGATTGGCAGATCTGGGGTCTGGTAGGGGAGGGGGTTTGGTGCTCCCACTACCGGGCTCTCAACGGTGTTGGCTTGGTAGTGGGACGATCAGAGACGCCGCATGACCGTGACGACCTTGCCGAAGATTTCGCACTCGGTTGTCGGGAAGCGGAGGGGCTCCATGGTGGAGTTGTGGGGAAGCAGCACCATCTCCTTGCGAGTCGACTCGGCCGAGTAGGTCTTGACCGTGGCCTCGTCGCCGGGGATTCCGACCACAATAATGTCGCCCGGACGGGCCGTTTGTTGGACCTTGGCAACCACATAGTCACCATCCAGGATGCCAGCATCGATCATGGAGTCACCCCGGACGGTCAGCATGAATAGATCGCCTTCGCCGCACAGATCGCTCGGCACCGGGATGGTCTCCTCGATGTGCTCCTCGGCCAGCACGTCGGTACCGGCGGCAACGGAGCCGACCAGGGGGACGTGCTTGTAGGGGCGACGCTCGATGTTGTGAGCCCCCAGGTTGGGATCCCATAGGACCTCGATGGCTCGCGGCTTGGCTGGATCACGCCGCAGGTAGCCTTCCCGTTCCAAGGTCTTGAGGTGGGTGTGGACGGTAGAGGGGGACGAAAGCCCGACGGCGTCTCCGATCTCGCGGACCGACGGCGGGTAGCCCCTTTCGTCCATATGAGACTGGATGGTCTCCAGGATATTCCTTTGCCGCTTGCTTAGTCGATGGTCTCGCATGGGTATCCCCTTGTTGAGGGCGGGTGGTTGGGCCCCAGTACCGGGCCGGTCGGTGCTCGTGGTGAACCCCTTGTGACTAGTATGCCACATGTTCGGACCAAAACGAATGAACGTTCGTGAAACAATTGTTCGAGGGTTGGTTGGTGACGAACGAACGTTCGTGTATGGTGATCGAACATTGGTTCGATGCCAGCACGGGTGGAGACCCACCGGACTCGCGACAGCAAATGAGCGAGATCGGTGGGGCCGTGGGGCAGAAGACCAAGTTCGCTGACAGTCACCGGCACCACGGTCGGTGACTGTCACACCCCCAGAGGAGACTGTTCGTATGGTCGCAGTACTTGATTACAACAACAGCCCAGCCCCCCGCTTGGCGCCATCTCACCTCCGGCTCGTGCCCGCAGTGGTTCCCGGTGATGGCGTGTCCTCGTCGTCCTTGGCCCGGCCGGCGCTCATCGCGGTCCCGGCGTGGCTTGATTCTCGGGCCATCGTGGTCCTCGCCGCACTCTTCTTTGCCCTGGCCTCGCTCATGGTTCTCCAGCCGGGACCATCGGCGGATCATCCCCTGGGGACAACGGGCCTACCGGCACTGTCGGTCCAGCCCGCGGCGGGAGAGACGGTCGTCATGGTTGAGGCCGGCGATACGATTTGGGGCATCGCAGAGGTCCTGGCCAACGGATCCGATGTGAGACCGATTGTGGCTGCGTTGGTGGCCCGCAACGGCGGAGATTCGATCCGGCCTGGCCAGTTGGTAGTGGTTCCAGCCGAGTTCGGGTAAGCGGCCGGTGGTATTCCCGCCGATATGACTCCCGTATGGGGTTAGTTGGCGCTAATCTGGATGGGATGCGCTGCCCCACTTGTAGCAATGACGACACCAAGGTTGTCGATTCTCGCGCCGCCGACGGCGGAACCTGTATCCGCCGGCGCCGCGAATGTGTCGAGTGTGGCGCCCGATTCACGACGTTCGAGCGTTGTGAGGCGGCTCCGATGACGGTGACCAAACGGTCCGGAGAGGTGCGCCCCTTCGACCGTGAGAAAATTGTCCGGGGTCTTAGCCTGGCGGCCAAGGGTCGGGCCAGCAGCCAGGATCTGTTCGAACGTATCGCGGCCGAGATCGAGGATGCGGCCCGACAGGTCGGCGGAGAGGTCACCTCGGACTGGATCGGCCACCAGGTACTGGATCGCCTAAGGCCGGTGGACGCCATTGGGGCGCTACGGTTTGCCAGTGTCTACAAGGGGTTCACTGACGTATCGGACTTCGAGCGTGAGCTTTCCCTGATCAAGCGGGACCGCTAGGCGATTCTGGCTAAGTCGGGCCGGCTTCTGGCCGATAGGAGTGGGTGATTGCTGGGTTGACTCGCGCCGCTTCGAAGGTGGCTCGCCTTCGGATACTGGCACGATTCGCCGTACTCTGGCTGGTCGGCCTGCTTCTGGTATCAGCGGTGACTCCGGCTGCTCTCGCCGCTGGGGACGACGACGGGGCGCCAGAGGAGGAATTCCCGTTGCTGGGACTGGACGTGCTGCTGGGCGAGGTGGACACCGTTCATCCGGACATCCTTAGTCAGGCCACCCTGGCGAGCCCCCGGGTGGATGAGCTGAGCGCAGACCTGTCCTTGGCCCACTTCCGGCTTGAACGGGCCAGCCGAGCCCGGGTGCTGGCCCGCGCCGAGCAGGCTCGCCTGGCGGCCCTCATCGGTCAGACTCGAGGCCGAATCGCTACCTGGCGCCAGGCTGAGCATGAGTACGAAGACGAGGTCGAGCGCCTCGAAGGTGTGCTGGTAGGTTTCTCCGTCGCCTCGTACACCGACGACGACCCCCAGACCCGCTTGGAGGATGGCTTCGGTGAGTCCCTGAGCCCGGTACCGTTCCTGCTCGAGCAAGCCCAGCTTGAGCTTGAGGCTGATCTGGTGGCGGCTAAGGGACGCATGGACGAAGCGCGGCGGGCCCTGGCCCGACTGCTGGATGAACGTCTCGATCTAGTTGGTGCCATCAACGAGGCCGTGAGGAAGGAAAGCCGGTCTACTGGGATCAAGACCGAATCCGAGGCAACCATCTCCGAGCTGACTCCCCGCTTGGCCGATGCGGTACTTCTTGCCCCACTGGACGGGCTGGAGTTCCCGGTACTAGTCCTGGACGCCTACTACCGGGCCCAGCTGTTGACGGCCGAGCGATTCCCCCTCTGTGAGCTCACCTGGAACCAGTTGGCGGGGGTCGGTAGGGTGGAGACGGTTCATGGGACCTACGGGGGATCAACGGTTCGCGTCGGGGGCGAGGTCGTGCCGCACATTCTGGGTGTCGTACTGGACGGGACACGATTTTCGGCTATCCCTGACACCGACGGCGGCCGGATGGACGGCAACACCGAATGGGACCGGGCCGTTGGCCCAATGCAGTTCATCCCGAGTAGCTGGGAAATCTATGGGGTCGATGGTAACGAGGACGGAAACCGCGATCCTCACAACCTATACGATGCTGCGGCCGCGGCCGGAGAACACCTGTGTCGTGGTCATTCTGGGCTCCAATCACCGGCCGCGTTCACGTCATCGCTGCTTGGCTACAACCATTCTCCGGCCTACGGAGTGGAGGTCGGGGGTTACGCCGACCTGTACGCAAGTCGACTGGACCTGAGCCCAGACAACCGACCGGAAACTGTTGATGTCGAGGGAGCCCCGGGTGAGCAAGACGGCGAGGACGAGCCGGCCCCGATCATCCTGGCTGCTAGCGAGTCCTGAGATAGCGACAGAACAGCAGATCGCTGGAGTTCCACACCCGATCGAGGACCATGGGGCGGCCCGGATGGTTAAGGTCGGAGACGGCGGCGCGTCTGGACTCCCCGCCGACAAGAACGGCCGAGTAGGTGATGTTCCACTCGTCCACCAGGTCCTCGGCGAGAAGGTGGCCGTTCAGGGTTGGCCCACCCTCGCTTAGTACCCGGGAGCCTCCAGAGGCCCCTAGGCGCAGTACAGCAAGATCTAGATCAACGCTCTGCTCGCCAGCCACGATGACGTCGGCCACCTCCTCCAGGGGGCCCAGCAGGCGTCTGGGGGCCTCTGAGCAGGTCACGAGGACGGGGCGGCGTTCCGGATCGGAGAATACCCGAGCCCCCGGGTCGATGGATAGGCGGGCGGACACGATCGCGATGGTCGGGGTCGGGGCTTGACCGCGTCGTACCCGCTCGGCCACGATTGACGGCCGAAGCTGGGCCGGCCCGTAGTCCTCGGCGGAGACGGAGCCGGATCCCGCCAGGATGAAGTCAGCCACCGATCTCAGAGCGACAAGCATCTCAACGTCAGCGGCGGCCCCAAGGGGACCAGAGAGGCCACCGACGGAGGTGGCGCCGTCGGCCGAAGCAATCATGTTGGTGTAGAGCCAGGGCCGATCGGCGGACCCGGGACGCTTCTCTGCTGCTACTGCTGCTACGGCATCGGTGATGGTTGAGGCCGGTTCCAGGACACCGAATGAGGGGGCTTGTTCCATGATACGAGCCTAGTCTGGTGGCGGGGAGTGGCGCGATGATCCCGTACGGTGTTCTCCACAGATAATCTCGCGAATCCCACACGAATTCACAAGGTAATCCACCGCTGATCCACAGGCCGGCCAGGATAGGGTTTTGGATACCGACAGAGGTCGGTTCGCAAGTGGTATTGCCTGGGCTTCGGTTATTTGGGCAGCCCTTGGGTGAGGCCGGAGGAGTAGGGGCAACCCGAATCCCTCGGTTCGCAACCTTGACCCACATTGTGGACCGATCTCTGGTGGTGGGGCTCGGGCCGGTTGCTCGGCTGGGAGAAATATTGCCCAGTCCAGCACGGTCTGTGGTCGTCTTCACAGCGTAGTTAGCGGGAATGGGTCCGCCAGACCCATAGCGGGCGAAAATGATTGTCAGATGATCGTTGACAACGGTGTAATTTCAGTGTTGTATTGCTACTCCATCTTGTGTTCAGTTTTCGATATCTGGCGGCGGAGCACAAGATGTTGTGTTTCTAAGTTTCACGCTATGTTGTGAGAGAGACCACGAGAACGACCTAACGGTCACCCCGAATGACCCCCCTCTAAACACCCCTCCAGGAGCTTCAATGACTTTGGCCCTAGAGCAGACCGGACTCGGCCTGCGACGCTACTTCACCACCGCCGGTACCCACCCGTACGAAACCATTGAATGGGCTATTCGAGACTCTGTTCTGTCCAACTGGAAGACCGGTGAGGTGGCCTTCGAGCAGTCCGGAGTTGAGGTTCCGGCCGACTGGTCAGTCAACGCCACCAACATTCTGGCCCAGAAGTACTTCCGCGGCACCCAGGGCCTGCCCGAGCGGGAACACTCCCTGAAGCAGGTAGCCGACCGGGTGGTGGACACCATTACCACCTGGGGGGTCGAGGGTGGCTACTTCACCGACGCCGCCGAAGCCGAGATTTTCTCCGATGAGCTCAAGTACCTGATCATCCACCAGAAGGGGGCTTTCAACTCCCCGGTCTGGTTCAACATCGGCGTAGACGGCGTCCCTCAGCAGGCATCAGCCTGTTTCATCCTGTCCGTCGAAGACAAGATGGACGCCATCTTGAATTGGTACGTGGAAGAAGGAGTGATCTTCAAGGGCGGCTCCGTAGCCGGGGTTAATCTGTCCAATATTCGCTCCAGCTACGAGCACCTTAAGGGAGGCGGTACCGCCTCCGGGCCCGTCAGTTTCATGAGAGGGGCCGACTCGTCGGCTGGCACCATCAAGAGCGGCGGCAAGACCCGCCGGGCCGCGAAGATGGTCATGCTCGATATCGACCACCCCGACATCGAGGAGTTCGTCTGGTGCAAGGCCATCGAGGAACGCAAGGCCAGAGTCCTGCGCGAGGCCGGGTTTGATATGGATCTCGATGGGGCCGACAGCCACTCGATCCAGTACCAGAACGCCAACAACTCAATCCGGGTCACCGACGAGTTTATGCAGGCGGTCGAGGACGACGGAGATTGGGACCTACTCGCTCGCACCACGGGCGAGGTCGTGCGTACGGTCAAGGCTAGGGATCTCATGCGTCAGTTCTCCCAGGCCGCGTGGGAGTGCGCCGACCCGGGAATGCAGTTCGACAGCACCATCAATCGCTGGCACACCTCGGCCAATACCGGCAAGATCAATGGATCCAACCCGTGCAGCGAATACATGCACCTCGACAACTCGGCGTGCAACCTAGCCAGCCTCAACCTTCTGAGCTTCCTGAACGAGGACGATTCCTTCGACATCGAGGGCTACAAGAGTGCCGTCACCCTGTTCTTTACCGCCCAGGAGATCCTGGTGAGCCGGGCCGACTACCCGACAGAGCCCATCGGCGAGACCACGCGGAAGTTCCGTCAGCTTGGCCTGGGCTACGCCAACATCGGGGCCCTCCTGATGAACCTGGGCCTAGCCTATGACTCCGACGAGGGCCGGGCGTACGCGGCTGCTGTGACCTCCCTCATGACCGGCCACGCCTACCTGACCTCAACCAAGATCGCTTCCCGTATGGGGCCCCATGCCGGTTTCGAAGAGAACCGCGATCCGATGCTTGGCGTCCTAGAGGCCCATCGGGCCGCCGCGTCGGAGATCGACGAGGAGCTCGCGCCGGTAGACGTGCTCAGCGCCGCCCAGCAGGCGTGGGACGAGACCTGCGACCTTGCCCCCGAGATGGGAGTACGCAACGCCCAGGCCACCGTTCTAGCCCCCACCGGAACCATCGGTCTGCTGATGGACTGTGACACCACCGGCATTGAGCCCGACCTCGGCCTGGTCAAGATGAAGAAGCTGGTCGGCGGCGGCACGATGATGATCGTCAACCAGTCGGTCCCGCGGGCCCTGGCCCGTCTCGGCTACAGCCCGGACGAGGTAACCGCCATCACCGACTACATTGACGAGGAGAAATCCATCCTTGGGGCGCCCGGTCTGAAGCCAGAGCACGTCAGCGTGTTCGCGTGCTCGATGGGTGACAACACCATCCACTACCTAGGACACGTCAAGATGATGGCGGCGGTTCAGCCGTTCATCTCAGGCGCGATCTCCAAGACGGTCAACATGCCTGAGGACGTGACGGTGGAGGACGTGGAGCAGCTCCACCTCGATGCCTGGAAGATGGGGGTCAAGGCGGTCGCCATCTATCGAGACAACTGCAAGGTGGCTCAGCCCCTTTCGATGGCCAAGAAGGGCGACAAGAAGCACGACGGTTCCGAGTCAACGACCACCCTGGTCCCCGACACGGTCGAGACCGTTATCCATAAGCCAGCGCGTGAGCGTTTGCCTCGCAACCGGTCATCACGAACCTTCGAGTTCCGGGTAGCGGATTGTAAGGGGTTCGTGACGGTCGGGGAGTACGACGACGGTCGCCCGGGCGAGGTCTTCCTCCGAGTCTCCAAGCAGGGTTCTACCCTGGCGGGGATCATGGACTCTCTGGCCATATCGCTGAGTCATGGCCTCCAGTACGGGGTTCCCCTTCGTAACTTCGTCCAGACGTTCACCGGGATGAGGTTCGAGCCAGCCGGGATGACCGATGATCCCGATATCCGGATCGCTACCTCGATCATTGACTATCTGTTCCGCAAGCTAGCCGTCCTCTACATCCCCTACGAGGAGCGGGCCGAGCTGGGCATCTTCACCACCAGTGAGCGCACCCAGCAGACCCTCCCTGGCGTCGAGGTAGTGCCGACCACCCAGGGGCTTGACCTTCCAGACGATCCGCCCAGCGCGGAGACGGCCCGAGAGGTAATCAACCTGGTAGAAAAGGTCGCCGTCAGCTCGGCCCCAGTCACCGACCCCGACGCCCCAATCTGCATGCTATGCGGGATCAAGATGCAGCGGTCTGGATCCTGCCACGCCTGCCCCAGCTGCGGTAACACCAGCGGGTGTAGCTAGGTTAGGAAGCCCCGTCCGGGATAAGGCCATCCAACTCGATTTCGAGGATGGTGGTGCCGGTCTCGGTTACCACCACGATGGTGGTGGTGCCGCTCGACGGGATGCCGGCTTAGGCTTCTACCGAGGGGTCCGACCACTCGGTTGTGGTCGTGGACTCTTCGCCGGTACTGATTGGCCGACTGTCGGTCGTTGTTGAGGACGAATTCTCGGTGGTCGAGGACGAGTCCATGGTGCTCGTTGTGTGAGGGGCCTCGGTCGTCGATGTTGGCTCCGGATCAACTATGACGGGCGGGATTGTCGTCGACATGGGGACCGCCACCATGGTCACGGTGGTCTCAACCGGCTTGGTGATGGTCGGTCCGACCGGGCCGGGGGGAGGTGCCGTCGAGACCAGGAGCGTGGTGGTCGGGGCCACCGTGCTAGGGGTAGTGCTGGTGGACGGAACGGCGAGGGTGATGGTTGGCCGAGGCCGGGCCGCGATGGATGTGGCGGTGGTCCGGCTGGGCGACGAGGTAGTCGAGGCGCTCGGCGCGGCTGGGGACGTGGTCGAGCCGGTGCTGGCCGGAGGCTCGGTCGGCGTGGTGGGAGCGTCCTGGGTAACCGGCACGGTCGGAGGGGCTAGCGACGGTGGGTTCTCGGTCTCCGGGGTCTTGGTAACCCCGGCAACGGTTGGAACGACCGAGGCAATCGTGGTTTCGGCCGCCACCAGCTGACTCCCGTCGCTCTTCAGCGCCTGGATCGCGAGGGGTCCAGCCACGGCACCGGCCGTCAGAGTAGATATTGAAACCGCTAGGAGGAACCTAGGGGTTTGAGTTGCTTGCATTAGACCTGAAAACATGTCCCCTCACGAACACACGCCGACACCAAGCCGGTACCTTATTTCTAGCCAATAAATCCGACCCGACGGGCGATTCGGGTGGAATAACCCACAAACTAGCGGATGGATCGACCGGACAGGTGGGTCCTGGGCCGTGCGGGTACTTCAGCTAAGGAGGTTGAGCCGTCCAGGAGGGATCGGTACGTGCGTTTGGCCATCTCAAGCTGATCAATGTCAACGTACTCGACGGCCTGGTGGGCCACGTTGATGGACCCGGGGCCGAATATGGCCATCTGGCGAGCGGTGTCGGTGCTATAGCGTAGGGCATTGGTTCCAAAGGTCACGGTCTCGGGTCCCACCCCAGTCAGGCCAGCAATGGCGTCGAGTAGCGAGCCGGTCGGTTCCTGGTAGAAGGCAGGGAACGAGAGCCCGTCGGCTACCTCGACCTTGATGGGAAGAGGGGTAGTGGCCTCGGCAATCAGCTCGGTCAGCTGGAGGCGAACCTCGTCTGGGTCCTCCCCGGGGGCGATGCGGCGACCGACATATAGCTCGGCTCGGTCGGCGATGATGTTTGACGCCAGGCCACCCGACATCATGGTTATGGCAACGGTTCCGGTCCCGACCGAGGTCTTGGCCGGACCGGCGAGCAGGCGACTCAGCTCGCCCTCGACGGCGACGATTGCTCGCCCAGCGGCCGCGATGGCGTCGGAACCGAGGTGAGGCTTCGACGAGTGGGCCGCCACCCCTTTGATACTGACGTTGAGCCCCAAGACGCCCTTATGGCCGTGAACCGGTGCCCCCATGGTTGGTTCGGCGATCAGAAGGGAGTCGATCTCGATCCCGTTGCTGCGCCGCCACTCGTCGAAGGCGGCGGCACCAGTGAACCCGCCGACCTCTTCGGATACCGAGCCGATGATGTGAAGGTTGGGCACTACGGGGACCCCGTCCCGCTTCATCTCCCTCAGCACCTGGATCAGTACGGCGAATGTCGCCTTAGTGTCGACCGATCCGCGGCCGTAAACCCTCCCGTCGGTGATCCGGCCGTCGAACGGCGGGTCAGTCATGTGCTCGACGCCGACGGTGTCCAGGTGTACATCAACAGCCAGAACATGATCGCCGGAGCCGCTAACGGAGGCGTAGAGATTTGGTCGACCGGGGTGCACTTCGGCCAGCGAGGCGCTATCGGTCAGGGGTTCAAGCAGGACGGCCAGGCGTTCGGCCAGGGCCTTTTCTCCTAGAACCCCCGCCTTGGGGCCTCCCTGGGCCGGGTTAACACTGGGGATCTGCACCAGGTCGGATAATAGGGTGGCAACGGGCGCATCGGTCATTGGCCAACGATAGGCCAAAGCCAGCCTCGGGTCCATGGCAGGGGTATGGTGTTCGGATGGAGCCACGAAGCGACGAGCCGGGGCCAGGCCTGAGTCGGGATGAGCTAAGGAGCTGGGCCCGGGAGCGCCGAACCGACCATGAGGCCGATTCGAAATCGATCGGGGACGCTGTTGCCTCATGGCTAGCGGGTCCTAACCGCAGGCCGGGCTGGGTAGTGGTCTACGATTCCATGCCCGGTGAGATTGATCTCTCACCCCTACTGGCTTCGGGGTTGGGTCCATTTGCCACCACTCGGACGCCCGACGACGGCTGGGATCTGACGATCCATCCCTGGGATTCCCAGCGCGAGCTTCACCGCTACGGTTACTCGCAGCCCGTGGCCGACGCCGAGGTGGTTCCGGACGAACAGGTATCGGCTGTCCTGGTGCCCGCCCTGGTCTTTGACTACCGAGGCCACCGCCTCGGCTGGGGAGCCGGCTACTACGATCGGTTCCTCGCCCGGCTGGGATCAGGGGCGACGCGGATTGGGATCAGCGACGGGGCGATTGTGAGATCCCTGCCGGTTGAGCCCCACGATATTCCGATGGACCTGCTGTTCACCGAGGCTGGCCTTAACTAACTCCCGCTTAGTGCTTGGCCCCCGGGAGGTCTCGCCGTCAGCTAGGGTTCGGCGATGCCCTTAGACCCGGACCTCCAACCGATCGTTGATCTGCTCAACGCCCAATCGGCCGAGTCAGGACCCGCAGAGAAGAGAACCGTTGAGGAAAGGCGCGACTCCTATCGGGACCTGGCTCGCGTCCTGGCCCCAGGCCCTGAGGTCGGAGAGGTCACCGACGAGTCCGTCGCCGACTCCGCACCACCGATTGGGCTGAGGATCTATCGTCCGCTTGGCTCGCCTATCGGTGTGATTGTCTTCTACCACGGCGGAGGCTGGTGCATCGGCGACCTGGAGACTCACGACGAGCTATGCCGGCAACTGGTTCACCGGTCGGGGGCCAGCCTGGTTTCGGTCGACTACCGGCTCGGGCCGGAGCATCGATTCCCCGCCGGAGTTAGCGATGCCTACAGCGCCCTGGAGTGGGCGGACTCCCATCGGGCCTACCTAGCCCGGTCGGGGGCCCCGCTGGTGGTGGCCGGGGACTCAGCGGGAGGGAACCTTTCGGCCGTAGTTAGCCTGATGGCGCGAGATCGCGAGGGCCCGAGGATTGCCGGACAGGTCCTCATCTACCCGGTGGTAGACCTGAGGGAGGGGATCTATCCGAGCACGGTGGACAACGCCGAGGGGTATCTGCTGACCAGCGAGATGATGGGCTTCTTCCGGGATCACTACCTGAGCGAAGAGGAAGACGTCCTGGATTGGATGGTGTCACCCATCCTGGCTGCGGACCACTCTGGTCTGCCACCAGCCCTCACGATCACGGCCGAGTACGATCCCCTGAGGGACGAGGGAAGGGCGTATGCGACGGTGCTCGCCGACGCCGGGGTCGATAGTGAATACCGTGAATTCGCCGGAATGACCCACCTTTTTGTGCAGCTCAGTCAGTTAGTGCCGATTGGGTCCGAAGCCATTGACCAGGCGGCCGAGGCCGTTAGAAGATACTGCACCTAGGAGCTTGCATCGTGTCTGACCCATCTTTCGAGCCAACAACCGACCATGTGATCAGGGGGTGGTCGTTCGTGGCCGTCCAGGGAATCATCCTGGCGGTCCTGATCTTCTGGTCCCCTGCCCCGACCTGGGCCATCCCCGGTTGGCTGAACAGCGTTGGCATAGGTATTGGTGTCTTTGGGCTGATCTGGCTTCTGGTCGGCAGCCTGAATCTGGGGCCTCGAACCCTGACGGCAACGCCGGTTCCCCGGTCGGCGGCGTCGCTAAACACCGGAGGCCTTTACCGGCTGAGCCGCCATCCCATCTACACCGGGGTCCTGTCGCTGGCGCTCTCGTCGGCGCTGAGGCGAGGGAACTGGGTTGTGTACCTCCTGGCCCTGGCCCTATACGGCCTCTTCTATTACAAGTCGCGTTTTGAGGAGGGGTTACTCGCTCAGCGCTATCCCGACTACTCCGACTACGCCAGTCGGGTGCCGCGATTCGTCCCGACCGGAAGGCGCCTTCGTTCTTCGCGTAGCTTTATGTAGGCTCCGATAGTCTGCGTTAAGGATTGTCATCCTAAGGAGAGATGTGTCAGCAAATGAGATGAGCATGTTCTTCTTCATGCTTGGCACTTTTGGTCTGGTTGTAGTCGTACTTGGCCTGGTGGTGGTGGTGAAGAACGCGATCAGCGGCCCCCTAACCGGGAGGGCCGGTGAGCTGGTGGACGCAATACGGGCTCACGCCACCCTGCTCGCCTTCGTGGCGGCCACCACTGCCATGTTCGGCAGCCTCTATTACTCGGAGATCGTCGGCTTCATACCCTGCCGGATGTGCTGGTACCAGCGATTCGCCATGTACCCCTCGTCGATCCTGCTTGGCCTTGCCCTGCTGACCCGTCGATCCTTCTTTACCGGCCTCGCTGTCGCCCTGTCGACCGTCGGAATCGGTCTGTCCACCTATCACCGACTGGAGCAGCAGTTCCCGAATCGATTTGGCAGCAACTGTTCGCTTGATGCCCCCTGCTCTGGCCGCTTTGTTAACCTGTTCGACTTCGTCACGATCCCCACGATGGCCTGGGTAGGATTCGCCTTCGTGATCATGTTCGGTCTCATTGCCCTAGTTTCCGGGCGAGCGACGGCCCAGGGGTTGAACCCCGCTAATAGTGTCATCATAAGTGACGATAAGTAGACCAAGTACCAGGAGTTAGTTCAGATGACCGCAGTCCAGAGTCCAAACAAGTCCTCCTCGGGAGGGTCCGCCGTGATGGTGGCGATCCTGGGCATTGCCCTGTTCTTCGCCTTCGCTTTTGGCGCCGCCAAGCTGCTGGGCTCCAAGGACGCCGTCGATATCAACTCGGACGGTTTTGAGGCCTCCGCGGTCAACCTGGATAATGTCGTTCTCGATCAGATGCCGGGCTCGGTGACGGTAACTCGAGCCGACAACGACTCCGCCGTTGGGTCGGTGGCCCCGACGGTGGTCGGTCAGAATTTCTCGGGCGAGGAAGTTTCGATCACTAACGACGGTAGGGCCAAGGCCATCTATTTCGTGGCTCACTGGTGTCCCCACTGCCAGGTGGAGGTCCCGGC
The DNA here is from genome assembly GCA_034780735.1 of Hyalogyrina grasslei. Taxonomy (NCBI): domain Eukaryota; kingdom Metazoa; phylum Mollusca; class Gastropoda; family Hyalogyrinidae; genus Hyalogyrina; species Hyalogyrina grasslei. The sequence continues at coordinate 44,322 of JAUZSW010565484.1, forward strand.
GCTGGTCAAACTCATGGATGATGGGCTCAAGCCAGATGACCTGGACATTTACTTGGTATCGACCGGGGTGCGATCGGGCTCGGCCAACTATCCTCCTTCGGCCTGGCTTGACGCCGCCGACTGGCCAACCCCGATCATCCGCGACGACAACACCAGCTCCGCCCTGATCGCCTTCGGCGTAGGAGGGTTCCCCTACTCGGTCTATCTCAACTCCGACCATGTGGTGGTTGGGAGGGCGGCCGGTGAGCTTCAGGATGTCCAGACCCTAGAGCTCTGGAACCGCGCCGTTACCGAGACCGACGTCGGCGAGGTGCCCGAGGGCGTATCGGACGAAAGCAATCCGGATTCCAGCGGCGTCGACGAGGAGGATGAAGGGTGACCGACACCCGCACCGATCTCGACGAGCGCACCGACGCGGAGACCACCGAAGAGGGAGATCACGATCGGTTCTCCCATTACGTCAACAAGAACGCCATCCTGCCGAGCACCATTGAGGGAACACCTCTGCAGGCGCTGTGCGGCAAGGTCTGGATCCCATCTCGTGACCCGAAGCGCTATCCGGTCTGCCCGGAGTGCAAAGAGATATACGAAGGAATGAAGTGACATGAAGAGGCTTTTGGCGGTTCTGCTAGCGCTGGTTGCGATCTCTGCGGCCTGTTCCAGTAGCACCGAGTCGGTTAGTGACGGTGAGTCAGCGTCGGAGGCGGCGGCACCCGAGGCCCTACCAGGGGTATTGGACGAGGCAGCTCTTGATGGCTACGAATCCGATGCGGTCGGCACCGACGGGATTGTGCTTGAGCCCATAGGAGACGCGGTCCGGGTCTCTACCGTCGAGAACGATCCCATGATTGGAGCCAAAGCCCCCAGCGTGACCGGGACAAGCTTCGACGGTACCGATGTCGCCATTTCCGACGACGGAAGGGCCAAGGTGGTCTATTTCGTAGCCCACTGGTGTCCTCACTGCCAGGAGGAGGTTCCCGCAATCGTCAAGGCCATCAACGCCGGGGAGCTTCCAGACAGTGTCGACATCTATCTGATTTCGACTGGGATCCGCGACGGGGCGGCCAATTACCCTCCGTCTAAGTGGATAAAGGATGAGAGCTGGCCTGCCCCGGTTCTTCGGGACGACCCCGCTAGTACCGTTGCTCTCGCCTACGGGATCGGCGGTTTCCCGTACGCCGTATACCTGAACTCGAACCACGAGGTGATGGCCCGGAGCCAGGGCGAGCTGGACGCAGCCGACACTCTTACTCTCTGGAATCTGGCTTCCCAGGGCTAGTCCAGGCTGGTCGGTGCTTCGCTGACTAAACAATTTCCCCCAAAGTGCCGATGGGAAGCTCTAATCGGTAACTCTGGAGGGAATCCAAGTGAGAAACAGGATCGGTCTTACTATCGTCGTTGGGGCACTTCTGGCCTCGGCCTGCGGATCTGAGGGGTCCGGTGTCGCCACCGAGGCCGAGGGGGAAGACACGGCGGCGGTATCCCTGGCGGTGGACGTCTCAACGAGCCTCGACCTCCCGACCACGGTGGTGTTTGAGCCGACCACCACAACCGCCGCCCCTGCCGCCACCACCACTACTGTCGGTGGCGGTTCTGATACCACCGCTTCCGGCGGCTCCTCTTCGACCACAAGCAGCCCCCCGTCGACCATGGCGGCCGCCAGTTGTACCGCCGGTCCGGTCCCCGCCGTGGAACATGCTGCGGGGATGAGCCTGGACGTGGACGGTGACGGGACCAACGAGACCGTGTTTGCTGCCTTCTACGATCCGGTGTGGATGGTGGTGGTCGAGTTCGCCAGCGGAGAGTACGTGGCCCTGCCGATTGTGGACGCCGAATCGATGGACCCGGTTCGGGTGGTTGGCGGCGCTCGGTTTATTGGTGATAAGACCGATGACATCGTGGTGGCCGTTGGCGGAGGGGCCTACACCACCGCCGTCGGCTTCATCCGATATGCCGATTGTGATCTGATCAGGATGACCTGGGAGGACGGTAGCCCGGCCAGCTTCTTGTCGGGGGCGAGTGTCGGGAACTTCTCGGGTGTCTACTGTTCTACCGGCAACGTAGAGCAGTATTTCTTCAGCATCTCGGGGGAGGACGACGCCGGTTCGCCCATCTACGACGGCGGCTTCACGCCGTACAACTTGGAGGGAACCACGTTTGTTGAGTTCCCGGGGGACGGAACCGTGCTGACGCTGGACGAACTGAGTGCCATCGATACGTTCAGTTGTTTCGGGCTGAGCCTTTAGATCGCGCTCTACCCGGTAGGTTCTTTACTGTGGATAAACCAAAACTGATCCTTGACTGTGACCCTGGGGTGGATGACGCCTTCGCGATCCCGGTGGCGGCCTCTCACGCCAACCTGATCGGGATCACAACCGTTGGTGGAAATGCTCCCCTGGCCGCGGTCACCCGCAATGCCCTGCTTGTTTGCCAGCTCTTCGGGGTGGACGTAGATGTCCACTCTGGGCTCGGCCGACCGCTGATTGGGGAGGCCAAGCTGGCCCTAGAGATCCACGGAGACTCGGGCTTTGGCTCGGGTGAGCTGCCCGAGGTCGAGCGTCAGGTGGCGTCGGAGTCCGCTGTGGACTTCATAATCGAGTCGGCGCGTTCCGTCGATGATCTATGGCTAGTGGCCATTGGTCCGCTAACCAATGTCGCCACGGCCCTGCGGTTGGCCCCCGACATTGCGACCCGGCTGGCCGGAATCTCCTTCATGGGGGGATCGGCGGTGGGGGGCAACTTTTCGGCGGCGGCGGAGTTCAACGCTGCCGCCGACCCGGAGGCGCTGGACATTGTGCTCACCTCGGGGGCCTCGATTCGGATGTCGGGGTTAGATCTGACTACCCAGTTCACGATCACCGACAAATGGGCCGACGAGGTTGAGGAGATAGGCACAACCGGTACAACACTGCTGGCCGATCTGGTTCGCTACGTTCTGGGCAAGATGGAGTCGTTCGGATTGGGGAGGGTGTCTTACCTCCACGACCCGGTGGCTGTGCTCTCTGTGACTCATCCCGAGCTCATCAACGGGGTCCAGAGGATGGTGTGGGCCGAGTTGACGGGTACTCATACCCGCGGTATGACCGTGGTCGAGAAGAGGGCGCCGGGTGGTTCTCTCGATGGCAACGTGTGGCAGGGTGAGACTCTGGACACTCCGGCCGTCAGGAGACTGGTGCTTGAGGCCCTGCGGCCGTGAGCCCGGAGATAACCGTCGTCGGCAGCATCAACCTCGACGTATCGGTCGTGGTCTAAGCCCTTCCTCGACCGGGAGAGACCGTGATGGTGGCCGATGCCCTCTTGTCCGGTGGGGGAAAAGGGGCCAACCAGGCCGTTGGGGCCTCCCGGTTGGGTCGCCGCGTAGCCATGGTAGGAGCGCTAGGGGCGGACTCGGCGGGAAATGATCTTGCCGCCCAGCTGGTGGCCGGCGGTGTCGATGTCTCCGAGGTCCAGCGACTCGATGGGGTCTCCACCGGACTTGCCCTAATTGAGGTGGAGGAGGCCGGGGAGAATTCAATCGTAGTTAGCCCCGGGGCCAACGCGCGGCTGACGGCGACCGCGGTCGAATCCTCGGTCGCGGTTCGAGATGCGAGCCTGGTTATGGTCCAGTTCGAGATCCCGGAGGTTGTGGTAGAGGCCGCGGCGAGAGTTGCTGCCGGACGACTAGTGGTTAACCCGGCCCCCGCCCGGCCGGTGAGTGAGACGGTGCTGGAGGCGGCGCGGGTAGTGATCCCGAACGAGGGCGAACTAGCGACTCTGGTTGGGGCCCCTGAGGCCTCGGACCTTGATGAGCTGGTGGATCAGGCCCGGAGTCTTGGTGGGGGCGGAGCGGTGATTGTCACCCTGGGGTCTAAGGGAGCGCTGGTCGTTGACGCTCAGGAGGTGGTTCAGATCCCGGCGAAGAAGGTTAAGGTCGTTGACACTACGGCGGCCGGTGATTCTTTCTGCGCCGCTGTTGCCGATGCCCTGGTGGATGGGCAGAGCATCGAGGAGGCAGCCCGTTGGGCGGTCAAGGTTGCGGCGGTGACGGTAACCCGACGGGGTGCCCAGGTCTCCCTACCCCGGATGCGCCGTTTGTAGCCAAAAGGGGTCAGACCCCATTCGACTACTTGACGACTGTTAAATGCGTTAAAAGGTGTTAACATACGTCTATGCCTCGAAAGCAACGCATAGACTATCCCGGCGCTTGGCACCATCTCATGAATCGCGGGGCGGCCCACGGGCCAATATTCTGGGATGTCGCCGATCGACTTTGGTTCCTGTCTCTGGTCGGCCGAGCGAGCGTCGAATGGGGGGCCGAGATCCACGCTTACGCCCTCATGGGTAATCACTATCACCTGCTAGCTCACTCGGTTCGGGGTGAAGTCTCAGGGTTCGCGAAGTTCGTTTCCCAGCAGTACACCCACCGCTACAACTGGAAGTACGGCCTCGATGGTGCGCTCTTTCGGGGCCGCTTCCATTCCAAGCTGGTCGACAGCGATGACTACCTGCTGTGGGTTTCCCGTTACATCCACCTGAATCCAAAGGATCTGGGTGATGGGGTCGATCCGGCTGACTACCGTTGGTCCAGCTACCGGTCCTACTTAGGCCAGCCCGGCGCGGAGTCCTGGCTCCATCGGAGCTCTATCCTGTCAATGGTTGGGGGAGCGATTGAGGACTACCGGTGCTACGTGGAGTCGGATCAGGGGGACGTGTGGGTGGATCCAGCCGAGCGGGATCTGCTCAACCGTCTGCTGGTGGCAGCCGACCTGTCGTCGGGCGGTGAACGGGGCTGGGGTAACAGGAAGGAACTCCGACAGCGCCGGGATGCTGCTCTCTACCTGGCGCTGAGAGTCCTCGGGCTATCAGCCAGGATCATGGCTTCTGAGTTGGGTCCGGCGAGTGAGAAGGGGGTCCGAGCCGCCGTTCACCGCTTCGAACGGATCATGGAGGTGGAGCCCGCGGCAGCGGAGATCGTTGACTCGATCCGCCGTGAGCTTGGAAAGTAGACAAATGGGGTCTGACCCCATTTGGCTACTTTTGGAAGCCGTTCGGGTGCCGAGATTGCCAGTGCCAGGCGTCGGTGAGCATGTTCTCCAGGCTGCGATCGGCCCTCCAGCCCAGGGTCTGATTGGCCAGGCTTGGATCGGCTAGGGAGACGGCAATGTCACCGGCCCGTCGTGGGGCGATCTCCACCTCAAGGGTTTTCCCACACACCTTCTCGGTGGCAGAAATCACCTCGAGGACCGAGGCCCCGTTTCCGGTTCCCAGGTTGATGGCCGTGCAGCCTTCAGCCGGATTCTCGAGGGCGGCCACGTGGCCCAGGGCCAGGTCAACGACGTGGATGTAGTCCCTGACTCCGGTTCCGTCTGGGGTGTCGTAGTCGTTGCCGAAGACCATCACCTTGGGCCGTCGACCCACCGCAACCTGCATAACGAAGGGAACCAGATTGTTGGGGTGCCCGGTTGGGTCCTCACCCATCTCCCCGCTCGGGTGGGCGCCGACCGGATTGAAGTACCGGAGCAGGGTGATCGACCACCGGGGATCGCTGACGGCCAGGTCGCGACTGATTTCCTCGATCATCAGCTTGGTCCGTCCGTACGGGTTGGTGGCCCCGGTGGGAGCGGACTCCGGGATTGGCAACACCTCTGGGTCGCCGTAGACGGTAGCGTAAGAGGAGAATACGAGTTCGAATACTCCATGGTAGGCCATTGACGCGAGCAGATTCATCGTGGAAATGAGGTTGTTTCGGTAGTAGCGAAGGGGCTGCTCTACTGACTCGCCAACGGCCTTCAAGCCAGCAAAGTGGATAACCGCCTCGATGGGGAAGACGTCGAACAGAGCGTCGGTGGCTGACTGGTCACAGAGATCGACCTCGACCAGCTCAACCGTTTCTCCCGTAAGTCGTTCGACCGCGGCGACGGATTCGGCTGAGCTGTTGGAAAAATCGTCAGCAATCACCACCGAATAGCCGCTCTCCAGGAGGGCTATCGCGGTATGGCTACCGATATAGCCCGCCCCACCGGTAACCAGAATTGTTCGACTCATTGCGGTCCTCTCTTCGAACTGATCTATCGGCACTTAGGGCGGTGAGCCAAGCCTAACGGTGAGCGAGCGAACCGGGTGGACGCCACGCCGCGACCGCCTCAAACGGCGATCTTGTGATAAGGCTGGACATGGGCTTCTCGTTGGGTAATGCTTGTCTCTGTCCAATGCAGTATTCTGAGGAGAAACGAATCACATGACTAACACGCCCCAACAGCAGCCCCCAGGGTGGTATTACGCGGAGGGTGATCCTCCCGGGACCAACCGGTACTGGGACGGAGCTCAGTGGCAGGGTGATCCTCAGACGGATGGGGGTGGGTCTCCGGTTGCGGCTGGAGCCACCGGAGGACGTCAGCGGGCCGAGATCGGGCCCCGGGTTATTGCCATCCTGATCGACATCGGTATCTTCATTGGCCTCATGATCGTCATCGGTATCGTCGGTGCGATCCTGGGCAAGATTGCCGGGATCCTGGGCACGCTGATGAGCTTTGTTGGGTTCATCGCCTACTTCGGATACTGGTTCTACAACTTCGTCTTCCTTCAGGGGACCACCGGCCAGACTCTGGGCAAGAAGCAGCAGGGGATCACACTGCTGGATTCCGCGACCTTCGAGCCTCTGGGAATTGGTGGAGCCTTCATCCGCAACATTGTGGTAGGCATCTTCGCCATCCCTTGCTGGCTGGACCATTGGTGGCCTCTAGTCGACGCCGACAACCTTCGCCTGAGCGACAAGGTCCTCGGCAATCACGTATACCAGGCCTAACAAACCCAGCAAGTAGGTTCTGCCGATGGAGCGGGTGGGGAGTCCCACCCGCTCCATCGCGTTCGGAACGGCATTACTCATCGACCGCAAACTGCGTGCTACGATTTCGGCACTAGCGACGGCCCGCAGAAGGGGAACAGATGAGTTACGAAATGGGCACGGGAGGCCAGCCAGCGGGCTGGTACTACGCGGAGGGTGATCCTCCCGGGACCCAGCGCTACTGGGACGGTGCTCAGTGGCAGGGCGGTCCCCAGATTGTCGGAGGGGCCGCGGCCAACGTGACCGGATTCGCTGCTCCAACCCTGGCCGAGCCGGGGGAGCGCTTCATCGCCTTCCTCATCGACTTCCTGATCCTATTCGCGATTGGTTTTGTTGCCCAGATTGCTCAGGCGATTGCCGGGGCCGGATCCAGCACCGTCGGAGAGGTAGTCTCTCTGGTTTTCTCTCTCGCCGCTATCGCGTTCGGTCTCTACAACTGGATGTACCTCCAGGGCACCACCGGCCAGACCATCGGCAAGAAGCAGCAGGGTATCGCTCTACGGAGGCACAACACGCGTGAGCCGGTTGGTATTGGCATGGCCTTCCTGCGGATAATCCTCCACATGGTTCTGTGGATGCTATGCCTGTTCCCTCTCATCATCGATCACATCATGGTCCTGGTCAGCAGCGACCACCGCCGATTCAGTGACAGCATAATGGGTATGCACGTGTACCGGGACAACCAGTGAATCAGCAGTCGGGTTGGTATTACGCGCTGGGCGATCCTCCCGGGACCCACCGGTACTGGGACGGTGCTCAGTGGCAGGGTGGTCCCCAGGTTGTCGGCTACGGATCGGACCCAGACGAGTCTGGAGCCAAGCGAGTAGCAGAGCCG
>JAUZSW010565485.1:0-15345 GCA_034780735.1 Hyalogyrina grasslei
CAGCCATGACAAGCGGTGGAAACTCTTTGACAGCTATTAGTATATGCTGTGGTTTCTCCCCCACGGCAATACCGGGAGACAGAACAAGACACACCAACATGGAGATGATGAACCGGTTACAATTAAAACTAAACATAATAGAACCTGACTACCCACAAACTCTGCACCTTCACGAGCCGCTGTGGGATAAACGGTTTTCTGAAGGCAACATACGACAATATTGGAATTATCTGGCGCAGAGCAAATCTGCGGTTGGAACAATGATAAAATTCTATGAAATAACGAACTCTGATAAATGTGTAGGGGTTGGCTTTGTATATAACAAGATCCAATTTTTCAAAAATACGGGAGAAAATTGATTTTGTCAAAAAAAATATACAAAAACATCTGCATGGCAGTGCTATTTGGGAAAATATTTTTCTTTCCAAGAAGAAATAAAATCAAAGGTATGGTACCTGGCAGACACAGGAAGGCCATCGATCATAAACATCGAGGGTATTTTTTCAAGTGGTTCAAGATGAACCACAATCATAAGATCCCTGGAACCAATCGGGGAGGCAAGGTCCGCAGGCAGCCGCTTGGTGAGTCCCGGGTCACGTATAACTTTGGCCGTTACATCTGACCCGTCCGGGAGTTTTATTGTTGCCTTTTGGCCAGCACGTGAATATCTGGCATATTTAGGCTGGAGGTAAGAGGTGATCACGGTATTATCAAGAGCGCCAAGAAGAAGCATGGATGTACCCGGTGAAATCATCATTCCTTCTTTAACAAAAATATCCAGCACTCTTGCATGTACTGTGCTTCGGTGGGTCAGTTTTTCTCGTTGCTCATTAATAAAGGTAAGCTAGGTTTCAATCCTGTCTGTGCGCAGCCCGGCATGGGTAACAGGCTCAAGATTCGTTCTCTGTATGATCTCAAGTCGTTCAGAAAGCTGGCTTTGTGCAGCATTATAAGTATACCTGGCTTTATTGTAATTCACTTCAGCAAGATTGAGCTCAGCTATTGTTGCTGCTCCCTGCTGAAATAAATAGTGTAGCTTTTCCAGCTTTTCTCCCTGATAGTTCACCATATTTTCAGCAAGATTGATTCTATCCCGCAACAGGCTCTCAAGCCCTGATCCGGTGGGCGGCAGTGGAGAATTAAGCGTTTCTAATTCAGCTCGCAGAATATTTTCTCTTTCATCAAAACGAGGGTCCTTCAACACAATGATTGGATCACCTGCTTCAACTATATCTCCCGGCTTCACAACAAGCTGGTCAACAACTCCCGTGATTGAACCATTGATATTGATTTTTTCAAGAGAGACAAAGCTGGGTGCATTAACAATCAGCAAGAGGTAAATCATCTTGCTTATGAAATAAACCAGAGGACTGCCTACAAGCAGAAGTATGAAATACCACCGAAACTGTGCGATTCTTCGCTTTGCAGGCGCATAAGTCACCTTCATTTCGTGATCACGCTCGGGGTCGTTTTGTTTTTTTTTGTTAAAATTAATTCTCATTATGCATATCCATATAATCCTGCCATGACTGAATATAAATCGATTGCAATGTGTTATTTGTCAAATCGTTCAGCTCTGTTAAGGCATTGTGGAATTCCTGTTTTGAAACACCGGCATAACTCTCATTTTTGGACAGCAGTGGCTCAACAGATTGAGCTATCGAAAAAGAGATTTTTGGGTATTTTTCCATGATTTCTTGAACAATATCGGCAACTCGATGGCGATTCTTCACATACACCATCAGAGTTACTTCAACGTCATCCAGGTTTTCCAGGCCACATCCAAGACAGAAATTATTTGTATCCGAATTAAGATAACGGGGATGCAGATCAATCTCGACAGGTAAAGGTGTAATGCGTGAGACAGCTTGTACTGTTCGAAGTAAATGGGCAAGAAGGTAGTTTATGGAGAGTTGCATGTGGTCAAGTTGATTGGGCTCCAGATCAAGGTGAATTAAATCAAACCCCATGTCCTGCACTTTATCTATTGTTAGAAGGAGATTCTCCCTATATGCGGGAAGAATCCATGTAGGCTCTCCAAGCAGTAATCCAACGCTAACGCCCCAATCTTTTGCCTCCAGTATAAAGCTTCTGAGATGTTTTTCTCCTAAAGGCAGTGCAAGCTCCTTAAGTTGCTTTGCATCAAAAGAAAGCAGAATTCGATTGATTTTATCATTTTTGGTCTTTTCCCAGAAGCACTCGCCGGCTTGAGCCAATTTAAATAATTTTCTGGAATTCCAGGCATAAACACCATATCCTTCCTGTTGCGTAGCATGTTTATTTTTATAATTGCTTTGCAATATCGGGATTTCACCTTTAAGAGCAGTGCTTTTCTGCGACCATAGAGGTTTTAAAAAATTTTCATTGATCACTGAATCAAATTGTACTGCAGTTTCCTGATCCCGCTCACCTTCTTCATGAAAAGCCAGCAATCTCACCCTGGATTGCAATTCAAGAATTTCTGAATCAATATAATCCATGGCGGTTCTGTAGTAGGCAAAACGACTGGACTGGAGTTGTTCAAATACATCTCCAGGTATGTGTGCATGTCGCAGAGAACGTTCCCTGATCGTTTCCAGAGCCGCTTTAACCCGTTGTACGGCAAAACGTTTATTTTCCAGAGCCGCGTAATAACGCTGCAAATAATCTTCAGCATCAATCAGAAACTGCGCACTAAGCATATCAAGTTTGCGCTGCAATTTTTTTAATGAAGCCTGTTCAGCACTTTCCTGTGCCCGTTCAGCTTTAGAAAATTCCCATGGGAGATCCATATTGAACTGCACTCGCAGGCCATACCCTTCCTGTTTGGATGGGTAGTCAATGTCTCCATTCCCGGTCATACTCACATTCGCCTGTATATCAGAATGATGTGCAAGGTTAATGACACCTAACTGCTCTTCAACAAGCCCGCGTAACAAAATAAGTTCTGGGTGGTGATCAATTACAGCTGCACGAAGAACATTATCATCAAGACAGGGAAAAGGCAGAGAAGGTGTGTTGGCAATAATGTTCTCCGCATACTCATTGGTAAGCATACTGATATTTTTAAGAGCTCTTCTCTCAATTGCAGTAAGATTTGCAACATCTCGACGAACCAGAAAAAAAGTGCTCATGAACTCATTTCTGTCGGCTTCAAGCAGAAGGCCGGCTTCTTTTCTCTTCTGTAGGATAGTATCTACCTGAGATTCATCGGTCAGAAAGGCTTTACAGAGTTTTAATTTCTGTTGGCTTCCCCATAGTAAAATATATTGCGAACGCAGCGCTTGAAGGCTTTTCTGGTGGACAATCTTGACCTTTTGTCTGCTTTCCCATGTTCTTCCTTCTGCTTTTAGAACATTGATTCGCTCACGGGCCAATGTACCAAGCAGCGGGTAGTGCAGCCCAAGAGACACTCGAGCCCGATCATAATCACGTAATTTATGATCGGTAACAGCTTCTCTGAAATGCCCGGCCCCTGCGCTACCATTTATTTTCAGCCCGCTTATGGCCTGCTCCCGCTCAAGCCGATACAGTGTTTCTTCCAATTCGGCAATGGCAACAAGTATTTCCGGTGCATTGGAAACAAAACTTTCAAGTTCTTCAAGGGGCACAACTGCAGTTGTCTCTGGAAGAATCCCATCCATCCCAAGGAGTGGGCGGGGTTCGAGGACAGTGTTATTTTCATCTGTTCCCATAGCTCCTGCTGAGGAAAGTGTGCAGTAAGCAAACAGTGCGGTCATCTGAAGAATCCGCAAAATGGAAGGAAGAATATTCACTACGATTAGTTTTATAATATGTTGTTTATGGTTTAATATTTTGTTTTTTTCAGGACCCACCATGGTGCCATGGTGGAGTCGAGATGAGAGTTCATAAATATTTCTTTCAAAAAGGCTACTGCAGCCCAGATACGTACAAAAAATGTGAAAAATGGCATGATTGGAATGAACGGTGCCAGTTTTAAATCCTGGCGCGGTCTCTCAGAAATGACAACAAGCCCAATCAGATAAAAAACAATAGTGATTGCCAGATATACCAGATACACAAGAGCCCATACTCCAAGGACAAAGCCCACCGGATACATAAAAAAGACATAACAGGTATAGAGCATTATAACAAAGGGCAAAACAATCTGGAAAAGAATACCAATCCATATCTGCATAATAAGATTTTTCCAGCCAAGAAGACGTGGGTTAAAGCTTAAAAAATGTTTACGGATATAGAGATAATAAAGATCACCATCCCACCGGAGACGCTGATCAAAAAATTGAGCGAAGGTCGCTGGAGCATCTGTATGAGCGATGGCCGTGGGATCAAACAGTATCTTCAGATTTGGGTGCCTGCCAAAATAATGTTTTATGCGTATGGTTAAATCAATATCCTCTGCTGTACCACTATCCCATCCCCCGAGTTTTTGAATAAAAGGTTTGCGAAAAATGCCAAATGCACCTGAGATATTATTTACGATATTGAACTCACTCAATCCGGTTTTACTGGCATGAATGGACATTAAATATTCAATTGCCTGTAAACGGGTGACCAGACTTTCATTCACATTCCGAACCCGCAGACAGCCTGCTACTGCCATGACATTTTTATCCTTGAAATGTCTGGTTGCATTGTAAACCATGTCATTATCAACTGAAGTGTCTCCATCAAGGTTGATGACAATGTCACCAGTGGCAATTTCAAGGCCTGAGTTCAGTGTTGAAACCCGTCCTCCTCTCTGCCACTTTGGCAGAATTCGCAAAGTCCTGTTTGGAGTATTGTGAAATAATTTCTCTGTTTCTTTTGCAGCAAGATACGTATGTCTATTCTGGTGAGCACCGTCTATTACCGGTATAATTTCAATTCGCCCTTTATACAGTTGTTCACACAAAGTGCGAATGGTCAATGCTACGTCTTTCCCCTCAGAGTAGCAGGTGATAACGCAGGAAACCGAGGGCAGGAAAGTCGGATCGTCATCATCGGCTGACATTTTTTTGATATAATATTTAAAAATTCCAAGAATAATGACAATATAGAGCGGCATTTCAAAAAAGAGGACAAAAGGGACGAACTTAAGGATAAAGACTTCAAGGCCCTGCTGGAAAGGGCTGGCAAGCAGCATTTGTAAAGTTTGCCACATCTGGGCAAACACATCCATGATCATTCCATTTCATCTTCTATTCGGGATAACAGTTGTTCGCCTGTTTCCCCTTGTGCCAGATTATCAGGAGCAGTAAAGCTGACTGATTTAAATTCCAGATGAATCCCTTCATCCTGCTGGGTAAGTGACTTTAAATCAAGGATGCGCTCCAACACAATATCACAGTTGGGAGAGTTGGTTTTGGGCAGTAAAAGCCAAATAACATCATTTGAAGTGTGTGTTGTCAGATCAGTGTTGCGGATAGTTTCGCGGATACGGGAAATATAGCTGTCCACAAGTTCAACCAAACGGTATCTGCCAATTTTTTTATGTAATTGAGGGATATTATCTATCCGTATTCCTATTACGCTAAAGAGTTCTTCACTGTGTCGCGCACAAATTTTCAGTAACCAATCGACAGTGTAGGAAAAATGAACCGGATTGATATTCTGCAACTCATCAAGCAGGCTGTAAACTCCTTCCAGTTCGCCTGTTCTTACTGCATATTGACCACGTTCGGTGAGCTGGTACGAAGAAACCGGCCTGGGAACCAATTCATCAGGATCATTCTTTTTCCTGCAATTCTGGCAGTGAGCCATTACATCAGGTTCCTGAAAAAAATGGCCGCAATCATTGCAGTTGTAGTTCTCAAGCGGGCGGTCATATTCTGCACCAATATGCCTGAGTTGTGCATTACACTGTGGACAAATCATTCCGTTGCCCTGTAAAAAACGTTCCTGGGGGGCTACAGTGCCACAGGCGAAACAGTGCAGGAAAGGTTTCTGCTCAATATTGAAACTTCTGCAGTTTGGGCATATTTCAACGAAATTAAAGTGTGAATAATTACATCTGGGGCAATGGTGGACACGATCTATAAGATCAACAGTACGGATAAAACGATGCTTCTTCAGATTACTTAAAACTTCTAATGCATCCTGATTTCCTTAAGAAAGAATATCAATAAGAGGATATGCGTAAAGATACGGGTTTGACCACTGCTGAAAAGGTTGGATGATTCTGTCAGGGCGAAGATAGAGGAAGGCGAGCACGCGCAACATCGTACTTTCAGCATATTCTACCTGCTCATGCTTCAGCTCCACTGCATCCTGATGTCGGGTCTCAGCCTTTTCGCAGGCATCACGGAGGCTGACAACAGTACCATCACTAAGGAGTTCAAGCTCCTCGCCGGAGAGGGAATGGAGGAAAATCGGGTGGAGAAATGTCTTTAATGACCTGCGCAGGTTGTTGAGTATTGCCAGACCTTTTTTATCGGAGTCACATTCCAGTATGAATCCTGCGGGATCAATACCACTTTCAAGATATTCGTCATAACTGTAAAATACTGAGCAGTCGATATCGGAATCTCCGATATCAAATGACTGTTTGCCAATTGCCAGATAAACGATCTTCATTTATTCATAACTCTGATCTCAATAAGGCTGCTAACAATCTGATTATTTATATTCCCATAATCAGCTTACCATTTATAACAACTCACCGCAAACAACGCCATATTTCCACCTGAAATCAATAATTATTTTAACTAGTTTACTTAGTTGTTATACTTTTAAAGTGTTGTTTGTGAATTGCCATGTCACAACAATAATCAGGTGAGGTTGTTCATTACTTGTTAAAAAAAGAAAAAATTAAAAAAGCTAAAAGCACTCTCCACCTTTACATAAAAAAATACACAACTAGTATAAATAAATACCACATCATGAAAAATACACTTCATCCAATCCGGTTTTTTTTAATAATTTGTGTAACTCTTTGCGCCAGTACACTGAACGCCACTTCTTACTATGTGGATGCCACAGAGGGAGACAATAACAATACTGGTACATCATCCGCCTTTCCATGGCAAACAATCTCCAAAGTGATAAGTATGTCAGCGAATTTTCAACCCGGTGACAGCATACTATTTAAAAAAGGTGAAACATGGAGTGGTGAGCATCTTAACAGTTCAAATCATTCCTCAGGGACCAGTGAAAATCCCATAATTTATTCTTCATACGGTACAGGTGCTAAACCTGTTCTTACTATTCACACGGAACATGATCCTATCTGGACAGACGATGGGGAGAATATTTGGTCAACTGTAATTGGGACAGGTGCACGTTTTTACAGGTACGGGACAGAAATGCTCCGAGCTGTGGATCTTTCATACCTGGGTTTATATGGAACAGAATACCATACTGAACTTGTAAATGAAGGCAACAATCTAAAGCTGTCCATACACTCAACAGTTGACCCTAATTCCACCGCAGACATCTATGCATGGAGTCCTTCAAGTGCTGTGATTTCTTTAAGCAATGCTGATTACATTCACCTGGTGGGCCTGGATTTTCAGGGAGGTGCCAGCTCATCTATCAGAATTTATGATAATATTGGCTGGGAAATACTTAATTGTAACGCCGGGAAATATGCCTCCAAGGCAATAAAAACAATGAATTCTTCAAATATCATTGTCTCCCATTCACAATTTGACGCCCATAATACAATTGATCAATCCCTGATCCATGATAATAGTCCCGGGAGCTCATATTCAGGGTGTACTGATGGTATTTTTGTTACAACGGGCTCCTCCCATATCCGCATTAGCAACTGTTTTTTTAAAAACTGGGGACATGCCAGTTTTAGTTCAAATACAGATGACCCATTCCATAAAGTTAACAATATTACATTCAACAACAACGAACTTACTGCTCCTGATATAGCCTATGGTGGCAGGCTTGCGTACAGCGGTTATTCGGAAGATGGTGAGTACTTTAATAATCATATCCATGACACGGCGGTTGCTAATCAACTAGGTGGGAGCAGGAATCATTTCCACCATAACATTATCGACACCATACGAGATTCTCCTTTAAAAGCAGGTGTATATGCCAATGGAATCCGCATGTCAAATTATAATATTCAGGTACGGGACAACATCCTGGAAAATAATGTTATAGCGAACACTGAAGGGAAAGGGATTGTCCTCTATTCAATTAACTTTGAACCTCCCGGTGAAGTTTCTGGAAATATTTTCAGAAACAATATTGTTTTTAACTGTGGAACCTTAGATGAAGATATAGCGATCCAATTTCACAAAGACCAGGATTGCCAAGTGATTTATAACAACATAGTACAAAACAACTTATTTTATAGCTCAAAGACTGCCCAGACCTGCCTCTATCAATACAATGGAACGTTATCTGACGTAGCCACCTTTAATTCTCAAGACGCAGATATACAGGATAACATTGGTGGTGATCCGTTGTTTGCCGATGCACTTAATGGCGACTTCCACCTTAAGGGAACATCACCAGCCATAGATGCTGCTGTTACCCCTTTATCTACATCAGATTATGATGGGAAATCTATTCCCAATGGTATTTCTGCAGATATCGGAGCTTATGAGTATTTCAACTCAAGTCGCAAAAATATTCTATTGTTTTTGCCAGGGATTATATCTACAGGAGCGGGCCAAAAGAAGCTCTAATATTTCTAACTTACACCTCAGACAACTTGTAAAAACAAGCCTTTGTGAACCAGAGATTTCATTGTCCCGAGCTATCAAATGTTTTTTACTGTACGGAGTTCACTCAATTCTTTTTTACAAGAAGGCTGGCGTTTGATATCCACGCCGGTGTCAAATCAGTTTGGTCAAGAAGTTGCTCTACCTGCTGGTGCTTCAATTTCTCCACCCCGATTAAACTGCAAAGTTTGTCATCCAGATTAGTAACCATGGCAATGCGGATTCGTTTCAACTTTGTCATCATAGAAAGAGCTGTGCCACCGTTTCCTTCATAATTACAACTGAGTTTTTCAAAGGCTTTTGTATAATCTTTCATCTCAAACCAGGGAAGAAAGGTTGTCGATCCTATGCCTTGTCGACATTCACTGTAGATTATCAACAATCCGTTATCTTTCACAAACATTGCTGCATTGTGGATTGCCTTGTGACTCTGGATAAAATTGATGTCCTTGGGGAAACCTCCACCGGAGGCAATGACCAGATCAAATTGTTCAGATTTGATCTCGCAGTTATGGCCATGAATAGCACATGCCTCTTCATATACTTTCCAGCTATTACCAAAGAGCATATCAGCGATATTTCCGTGGGAATCGAGAATGCCGTGAATGGCCAGATCTGCGGGCTTTTTTTCGGAAATTTCAAAAAGATCGTCACTTAAAGGGTTGTCTTGCACAGTGCCAGGCTGACAGTTAGGTGCAAGTATTTTTTGATGAGGATCAAGATACAAACCATGATTTTTATATATGGCCTGACGTTCCCCACAACCTGGAAACAGAAGTTTTCGACCACCACCGTAACCAGCAAAATAGTGATGCACAATTGGCCCCATGGTGATCACCGCACTTGCCTCCATGAGATCACGCCTAAAACGTATTGGTGTTCCACGCGTTGTTGTGCCAAGTTCTACAAAATTCTCTCTATCATCGCAATCATGATGAAGAAAAGAAAAGTCGGTAAAACTTGATCCATAGAGTCTTCTGCTTTCCTCATCATTCTGGAAAGCATGTGTGCCATAAGCAATAATAAAACGAAGGTTCTCCTTCTGTAAACCATGCTTACTCAGGGTTTTAATAAACAGAGGAAGATATTGGGGATATTCGCAGAGACGGGTTTTGTCGGTAACAACTATAATGGGGTTTGATAAATCCAGCGGATTTTCCTGTAAAAAGCTGTCCAGACGTGAGCAGAAAAGATCTCCGGTCATCTGCAGTTTCGGCTCACGAATCGAGAGTTCAACAGTACTTGCAGGAAAAGTTGTTTGTAGTTTCTGCTCGCCTAAGGATATTTCAAAACAGACAGGACTTGTATTCATTATGCTGCCACTGGATTACTTTTACCTTTCGTAATATTTACAAAGAGCAGGACAGCAAAACATGCTGCTGCGCTGAAATGAATCAGTAGCGAAGAAGGCGCGAGCAGGAAAAAAGCCAGAAGCAGTACAACCGGCCTCATCAACCAGCTGAGTTTGTTTTCAAGATACCCTTGCAGTGCACCTGTAAATGCGTACAAACCGATAAGGGCAAAGAAGAATATTTCAAAAACTTCAAACCAGGCTCCTCCCAACAAAGGTGTATAAGCAAAGAGCAGTGGCATAACATAAATACCCTTGGCAATTCGCCAGGATTCGATCCCTGTGGCCATGGGCGGGGTTTTTGCAATGGCTGCAGCAGTAAAAGCAGTAAGGCATACAGGTGGGGTGACGTTACTGTCCTGGCTGAGCCAGAAGATAATCATATGGGCAGATAACAGCGCAAGTGTTGCTGTTTCGCCACTTACTGCAAGTTCTCGTAACGTTCCTGCAAGATCAGGAGGCACTGCTGCAAGTAACGCTGTGGCCTCATCAAGCCCCATGGTTTGCCCGAGTAGAGCAGCTTTATCAGGCAGAGCCATCATGAAAATAGCCTTTGCCTCCTCTGTGAGAAGTCCGTTAGCAATGATCCCTATCAGCTGGTTATCAATAATGAGATTATAGAGAGCTGGTGCGGAAAGGGTTCCGAGAACAATATATGCTGCGGTTACCGGTAATCCCATGCCAAGAACCAGAGATGCCAAAGAAATAAGAACGATGGCTATAACAAGATTGTTTCAAGCCCAGTTGGTGATCATAAGGGAAAAAGTGTTGCCAATCCCGGCGGTGGCAATCACATTAACAATAAGGCCGACACTGCACAGCAGAATGCCTGTCATAATCATATTTTTTGCCCCAAGGGCAAGGGCCTCAAATATCGCTTTAATACCCATCTTATTTGGGGTAAGCCACGAGGCAATGACAACTGCCATGATGGAGATACCAGCCGCATAAGTGGGAGTATAGCCAAAAACAAGAAGGCCGATCAAAACTGTAATAGGTAAGAGAAAAGGTAAGCCACCCTGCTTAAGCACATCCATAGCCTTAACAGTTTCATCTTCAATAACTCTGACATTGGATTTTTTTGCCTCAATACGGACAAAAAAAGCAACCGTTGCAAAGTAGAGAATAGCCGGCAGGATGCTAACCGTAACAATGGTTGTGTAGGGGATCTGGGTATAACTCGCCATAACAAAGGCACCCGCACCCATAATTGGAGGCATGAGCTGGCCGCCAGTGGACGCCGCAGCTTCCACCCCTGCTGCAAACTTGGCCGGGAAGCCGGCTTTTTGCATCAATGGAATAGTGATGACTCCTGTGGATGCAGTATTTGCCACCGCAGAGCCTGAAATTGTACCGGTAAGCCCGGAAGAAAACACAGCCACAAGACCTGGCCCACCGACAGTTTTTCCAGCAACTGCTCTTGCCAGATCGATGACAAAATCACCTGCTCCTGAGCGAAGTAAAAAGGCTCCGAAGAGGATAAACATAAAAACAAAGGTTGATGAAATTCTTGCAATATTACCAAAAAGGCCATCATCACCATAAACAGATCTGAAAAGGATGGTTTCAGAAGTGAGCCCACTGAATTTAAAAACACCGTCCAATAAGCTTCCCCACCAGCCAACATAGGTAAGAGCCAAGACGATAAGAACAGGAATAATCCATCCTGTGGTTCTACGGGTAAATTCAAGTGCCGAGAGAATCAGCAGAATACCTGCAATCCATTCCATAGTACTCAAATGCACACCACGGGCATAGATGGCATCTTCCATCGAAATCAAATAGATAGCAGATGCTGCTGCTGTTAAACCAATACAAATATCAACAACTAAAATAAAGTTGCTTCGCTTTGCTCCCTGCCCTCCAAACATTGGGTATGAGAGAGCACAGAGCAGGGCAAATCCGGAGTAATGAAGCGCATTTTGCCATAACCCGGGGAGGAGGGCGAAAATATTGAAATAGATATGCAGTAGGGAGACAGCAATCCCAAGAAAAAAAAGTGCTTTTTCAATTCGATTAAGATCTGCTGATTTTTCTTTTTCGCTTATTTCCACTAGATCCCTCTAAGTCATGGCAGGAAAGGTAGTCGAAGCTTGTCTGGAATGAACCTGTACCAGACAAGCTTTCATTGAGAAATTTGAACTATTTGGCCACCAACGCTTCTGGGATGGTCAATCCAATCTCTTTATAGTATTTAGCAGCACCAGGATGGAGAGGCATTGGCAGTCCTGCCATTGCTTTTTCAGGTTTAATTGCTTTTGTAGCTTTATGAATTGCGTTCAGGAAGGGGAGGTTTTCGTAGATAGTTTTTGTGATCAGGTAAACTGCTTCCTCATCAACATCAGATCTTACAGCCAGAAAGTTTGGTTGGGCAATCGTTGTCACATCTTCTTTTTGACCAGGATATGTATCTGCTGGAATTACATATTTTGTCCAGAGATTTAAGCCACCGTCAGCTTTTTTCGCCTGCTCGTCGGTGAAATTAAGTAATTTAACTTTATCACCCATTGCTGCCATGGCTCTTGTTACTGCACTGGCAGGAACACCAGCGGGGGTGCTCATTGCAACGATTTGTCCATTTTGCAGAGCATCAGCACTTGGACCATATCCTACATGAATAAGGTCAAAGTCTTTTTCTGCATCCATTCCGAGATTCTTCAATAATGTTTTGTTAGATCAAATTGTACCGGAGTTTTTCTTACCAAGCGCAAGTCTCTCACCTTTCAAATCAGCAATATCAGCGATGGTGCCAGTTTTTGATTTATCGGAAAGGATGGTGAACTGCTCAACATTCTGCCACAGCATTGTGACAGCTCTCATATCTTTTTGAGGTCCGTCTTTTGTGAGAGGGCCTTTTCCATTGCGGGCATAATAGCCGTAAAGCCCTTGCAGAATCGCAAATTGAACTTCATTTTCGCGGAGCAGTTTGATGTTTTCGCCAGAGCCTGCAGAGTTGATGGCAGACATGCCAATCTTCATCTTTGGCTGAAGTTTAACTTTGGTGAGAGTGGAAATTGCAACACCAACAGGATAATAGGTTCCTCCGGTGCTTGCAGTTGCAAGTAGGAAGCTTTGTGGCTCAACCGCCTGAGCGTTACCGGCAAAAACCATTCCTGTCAAACAGGCAGTTACAGCAAATCGTTTGATTAATGATCCAAATGTCATCATTGTCTCCTCTAAAAGTTCTAATTTTATTTCCATTTAAGTTCACCTTGTCATGGAAATAGTTGGGAAAATCTCTTTTCCTTCTATTACTGTTCTTTTCAAACGCAGAATATTACCACAATCAATATAAAAAACAGAAAGATATTGATAAGTAGCCACGGAGAGGATATTTCAGTTGAAGCAGATCTGGTAATTTTCCTTGATCCAGCCCAGTAACTCCTTCAGCAATATTTTGGGTGCTGCCATTTTGACCAGTGATATTTTTCATCGATAATGAAGTTATATGGTTTACCGACAAGTTCAGCCCCCATTGCCCGTTCTCCTTCAAGATCATCAAGGTATCTGAAGAAGTTCAGACAAGCATCCGTCCTCTTTCCACAGGACATCATTTATATTTTTGAAAGTTTGTTCAAACATTTCCTGCCGTGTAAGTGGGAGAAAATACTACATTACCAACTTACAAAACATACCATACTCCCTGTTGTGGTCAATTTGTTCTGTGATGAAATGTTTGAAACATCTATCTCAAAGTCCATACGCTTCGGCAATAATTTCCAATGGATGTTTAACGTTAAGATCGGGTACGCCATGTTCCATTTGAAGTTTACACGTTGAACATTCGGTCAGACCAAAATCTAATTTATCGTTATTAAGCTCCTTAAACAACGGCGTACCAATCTTCATGCTGATATCGTAGTTTGTTTTTTTCATGCCAAAAGTTCCGGCAATACCACAACATCCTTTGTTAATATCTATGACCTTAACACCAGGTATCAGTTCCATCAAACGAATGGTGGCATCGGCCGCTCCCAGTTTTTTTATGTGACATGGTCTGTGGTAACCAAGAGTCACAGGAACCTTTTTCATCTCACTCTTCATCACATTCTTTTCAAAAAGAGAAAGGAGAAAAGTAGACGCATCAAAACTGTTTTTAGCAACTTTCAAATAGTTTTCGTTATCATTAATTCGCAGGTACTCCTCTTTAAGAACCAAAGCGGCGGTGGGTTCTGTGCAAACGATTGTGTAACCTTGATCACAATATTTTGAAAACTCTGCCACATTGAAATCGGCCGTGTCTTGTAGTTTCGTAATATTGCCGTAAGTAAAATTAACGATACCACTTCCTTTTTGTTTGGGGATAATCACTTCAATATTGTTGTGCTTTAAAATTTTCAGAAACGTCTCAGCAATTTGTGGAGAGATTAAATCTGAAAACATATCAACGAAGTAAGCCACTTTGATGGTATTGCCATAAGACTTAGAAAATGGATGAATTGTAATGCCTTGAAAACGCTTCATAAAGGGTTTACTTGATAGTTTCGGTGGTATTCTCTCAGCTGATAGCCCGGTGATTCGCTCCATCAGTTTTCTGACAGGGGCAAGGGAGATGGCAATGCGTTGAGCAAAGGCCAGGGGAGAAACAAGACGAAGTAATTGCTCCATATGGAGCAACACCTTTGTGTCTCTGTCAAAACCGATCTTATTGCCTATTTGAGCCTTCAGCTCCACCATTACATCTGCGCTATTGACTCCAGCAGGGCAATCTACAGCACACATTTTACAATTCAGGCAGAGATCAATCACTTTTCTCAGTTCTTCTAACGGGACTTGATCAAGATTTCCTGTCAAATAATTTTGAGCCAGGTTTATTTTAGCTCGGGAGGTTGCAGCCTCATGTCCCACAGCCCGAAAAACAGGGCACATATCAATATCAAGCACAGTGGATCGACAAACACCACAGCCATTACAGGCTTCGATATTATGAAGAAATTCACCCTCTTTCCATTTTAAGATTGTCTCTAATTTTTTAGGCTTGTATTTAGGCCCAAAGCGGAGATTATTTTCCCACTTGGAAAAATCGCTGCAACCCGTTTTTTTATCAGGGTTAAAAATAGCATTTGGGTCAAACAATGCTTTGATCTCCTGGAAATACTCAAAAAGTTTAGGGTATTGCAGTTTGATAAAAGGAGCACGCAGATAACCATCACCATGTTCTCCTGAAATAGACCCGGAAAGGGAAAGAGAGAATTTGTAGACTTCCGTACAGATTGAGGGCAACTCTTTTATTGTTTCTGCATTTTTTCTGTCAATATAGGGTCGTACATGGACTGTTCCGTCCCCGGCATGACCAAAAGCTAGAAATTTTATTCCTCTTTTATCCAGGAGTTTCTCCAGTCCTGAAAGATAGTCAAAAAGCTTGTCGGG
>JAUZSW010566596.1:0-15341 GCA_034780735.1 Hyalogyrina grasslei
CCTAACTCCTAACTCCTAACTCCTAACTCCTAACTCCTAACTCCTAACTCCTAACTCCTAACTCCTAACTCCTAACTACTAACTCCTAACTCGTAATTCGTAATTCGTAATTCGTAATTCGTAATTCGTAATTCGTAATTCGTAATTTCTTTACCTGCGTTGCAATTTTATTTCAGTGAAAAGTGATATTTCACCTGAGATATTACCTTTATTTGGTTCACATCGAGAAAAAGTTTTAGTATCATAATTATAGCTAAATGGTGGGGCTATTATCGGCTGCCCATCAGCTTGAAGCGACACAGTTGTTACTGTAGGTAACATAGCAAAGCCCAATTTAAGCCAGTTGTAGCGAAAGCCCGTCTGTAACATTTCACAGGCTAGATCTTTTTCACTGCCGCGACGTGGTCTGATAATTTTATTAAGTCCGCCAATTTTAATTGTCACTGGTCGGTCTGGAATTGAATTGAGTTTTGCACTATCAATGGTTACAGTATGGTTATTTAGCTTCATCTGAATCACGCCCTGAAGTTGACTTTGACAATCAACCTGTTTAATACCCAGAAAACCTAAAATTGCTGCCGTAGGCAGTTTGCGACAATATACTTCCAAATTAGCTGAACCATTTGATTTAAGCGTAAATGGGCGGACAAAGGCCTCACTACCTAGCCATTGAAAGCTGTTACGACCAAAACTAAGGCCGCCAGCTGAATCTATGCGATAATTAACCTTGCCATTTTTTAAGCTCAAGCGATCATATTCAAAAGAGGCAAATTCAGCTGCATATTCATGACTTTCACTTTGAGTTAAATTATCCGCCTCCCAAGTTGTCGCCAATTGTTTTAGCGAGAAATCAGCTGACGCCAGCGTCGCATCGCTTAACTTTAATTTAGTATGATATTTAAAGCCAGCTTTGGTGTAGTTGATATTTGTTTTCCCTTGCAAGGTTCCATCAAATGTAATACCATCCCAATCAGGACTAAACCGCCCCAAATTTATCGGATAGAGCGTTTTATAGGTCGGAATACTTAGATCAGCATCAATGGAAAATCCAACAGGCGGCAAGGTGACTTTACCAAAACAGAAACTGGTAACTCCACTTGAAATATTATTGGTAAAATTACCCTTAAAGATCAGCGCTAACGGTGTTGAATCAATATTAAGTTCCAATTTAGATGCAGTTAAACCGTTATATGAAATATTTTTCACCCTGAATTTACCATTTTGTTTTTCGGGTAACACAGGCCATCCCCATGGAATTTCAGCACTGATTCCACTCCCGCTAATTATCGGTTTCAAGAGCTTCCCAGTCGCATTACTGAAGGTTAATTTACCCAGTGCACGCCTACCATTCCACTGTCCACTTATTGCAAATACCGGTACCTTACAACTACCGGTGATAAATGATTTAGCGGTAAATCCATGACCACTCAACTGCGTTGTCAGTGTCGGTTTGCGACCTGTTTTATGATCAAGTTTCCACGAAAATTTATTCAAATTAATAATACTCTCTTTATACCCGCCCTTAACTTCCGGCGCAATAAGCTCCAGTTTTGCGCTATCAGGTTGCCGATAATCTCCGTTCGAATTCAATTCTATTTGGTGGGTAAAATACGGTTTAATAAATTTTAGGTAGTAATCTGAATCAGATATTTCTGCCTCAGCCATGATTAGACTACCATTCATTGCAGTCAATTGCAATGTATCAATATTTTTTAGCATCAGTTGACTGTCAAGTTTTACGCCCGAGGCTCGACCTTTTAATGTATCGGCAAAATACCAACAACGTGGGATCATTGCTTTTACCCCAACATTACCAGTAAAAGTGCCAGCCATCACTGGGAGCAAAAAATTAATATTTCCCGCTGAAGCGACACTTTTATTACCAGCAGCCGTTTCACAAACCGCTTTACTAAAGGTCATATCAGCCTTGAGGGTTTGTTCAATACTACCAGCGTGACTTTTAGCCATATTCGTGGCAAGCACTGCTTTCCACCAAGTAATAGTACTGTTACCAACAAAAATTTTCAATTCATCGCTAGTCAGCCTATTTTTTATGGTAGTGACTATTAAACCTTGGTCGAATTCGATTCGCTGTTGGAGTTCAAGTTTTTTCAACTCAGCCCTTAATTTACCATAACGGCTACTGACCTTATCGGCGGTCAATTTACCATTTAGCGAATTAAGCAAAAAACTACCATTATCAAGTGAAAAATTCACACTGCCGGTCGCAGTAAGTGCATCTCCAATAAAAGCCTGCTGGTTATTTTCGCTTGAAAGGTGATTTGATTTTAAAGTAAAGTTGCCATTATTCAACTGCAAATCTGGCGTAATATCGGCATGACCAGCCAAATTTATCGCCATACTACTCCAACTATTGCCATCCCAGTTGCCGGAAAAATGTTCAACCTTGACATCACCTTCAATATGTTTAACACTAAGCTCCATCAATTTACTAATATTAATTTCAAGTTTCTCATCAAGGCTGAAACCACGCAGTGATGCCATGCGCTGTCGTCCACTTAAATTTGCCTTTGGAATATCAAGTTTTATCGTTATTTCGCCCTTATCGCCCTGCCCGTTGCCGATGATACTCAGATGTTTTACCGTGGTAAAAACATAATTATCAAGGTACTTAAAAAACCATTCATAAAGCGTATCATTACTAGTTTTATCTTGCGGCATTGCCCGGAATTGCCATTTTTTTGTCTGCCGATTATAACTCCCAACCAATTGACTGTCAAAAGTAATACCATAGAGCGGTTTTACCCCAAAAACACGCCATAAAGGTAATGTCTCTAGCGGTAATTTTATTCTACCTGAAAATTTAACCGGCACTGTTTCAGCCAAGGTAAATTCACCAGAAAAATTCTTTATTTCTGCCACAACTGGCCGTTGAACTCGACAATCAGAAATATTTATATTAAATTTACCATTGCTACGAATAATTGAATAGCGTAGCTCTTTTTTATGTCCAGAACGTAGAGTAATATTTCTAATCGAAAGATCTCCAGTATCAATCCGTCCATTCTCCAGGGTCCCATTTAACTCAAACTCACTAATCGAAAATTTTGGTTTAAAATGTAATGAAATAGCCCCCTGAAAACTATTTGATCCTTCATAAATCCCATTACTTGGTACTATACCAGGCTTGATGATATTGGCTATTTCAACAAATTTCTGTAGCGAGTTCTGACCTTTGAAGTCGATATTAATACAACCTTGAGCACAATGCCCATTCATCGCAAATGAGATGACCTGCTGCTCAAATTTTATTTTAAGTTCAGCATTGAGCTTATTCCAATTACTATCTTGCGGCTTAATAAACAGTTCAAACGGAATGAGTAATTGTTGCCCATTTAATTCCAACTCCATTAAACCTTTGCGCACCACAATCTTCTGAACAGTGAGCAGTTTACCAGTTTTAGGTTTAACAAAATGATCCTGTAGTTCTGCTAAAATCTTTTCCTGATCAATACCATTAATCTCCAACTGACCATCCCGAATAGCACATTTCAAATTAACGCCATTGAAAACAACTTGCTCAATAACCAAATGACCACGGTTCCAGCTGGTTTGTAGCGAATAGGCCAAAGTAACTTTTTCAGCCTTAAAAGTAGGATTATCGGCTGGTCCAATCACCATTTGTCCCAAGTCCGCACCAAATGCTCCAACATTAGTCACCTTGCCAGAAAAACCTCTAATTCCCGCCTCTTTAGTCAGTTGAGGAATAATATTTTCCTGAAAATAGTGTGGCAGATAATATTTAGCTGCCACAAAATAGCCGACAATCAGCAAGAGCAGCAGTCCACCAGAACTCCACGCTAATATTTTAGCCCCTTTTTTTATCTTTTTGCGCATTTAATCATCTCTAAAAGTTAATATTATACTCATTTAGTTATTACTCCCCCATGCATGAGCAGTAATAGTTAATTTAACTCATGAGAACAATAATACAATCTTAAGCAGTTTAATAAAATCAATAGTTGCAATTTAATAGTAATAGAGTAAAGTTCATTATTAGAAAAAATTATTATTATAATCACTCAAGGAAGCTATTATGACAAAAATAAAAGATGCAACCGTATTAGATGAAAATATGCATATCTCAACCATTGGTGACCGCAGTTACCGTTGGCTTGATCCACTAGATTGTGAATCTATCCAATTATTAGGCTTTAACTGGATTGAAACAGATAAAATCTATCGCCGAATGCCGATCTGCAAACCGGGCTATCTGCCTGAGGCGGTTGATTCATTGGCACTATGCTGTTCTGGCGGTCAATTAAAAATTCGCACCAATGCAACCCGTGTGGCAATTGAAGCTGAATTTTCCTACCCACCAACCATGGACCATATGCCACCAACCGGACAAAATGGCTTTGACTGCTATTTCGGCGACTATGGCACGATGCAATATGCGATAACTGCAAGATTTGATCCAAAATGCGCCGCCTACTGCGTGCCACTGTTTACCGATATTATTCAGACTGAACGGCTCTTGACCATCAACTTTCCGCTTTATAACGGCGAATTGAAAAAATTACGGATCGGCATTGAGCCGGAAGCAACCCTTTCTACGCCCACTGCCCGCCCAGAACAAAAAATTGTGGTCTACGGCACCTCAATAACTCAAGGTGGTTGTGCATCACGCCCCGGGATGTCATTTACCAATATTCTAAGCCGAATGCTGAATGCCGAGTTTATCAACCTTGGATTCAGCGGTAATGGCAAAGGCGAACCAGCAGTCGTTGAAACATTGGGCAGTATCAATGATATGAAGCTATTAGTAATAGACTATGAGGCAAACATCAATAATGGTATTTTTGACAATCTACCAGTAATGGTCAAACGATTACGCGAACTGCAACCGCAACTGCCATTGCTGATAATATCACGTGTCGGCTACGGACAGGAGAATATTCGCCCTGAAAATAGAGTTATAGCTGAGAAACGGCGAGATTTTCAACGGGATTTCGTCAAACAACAGCAAGCCAATGGCGATAACAACATTGCTTTTTTTGATGGTACGACCTTTTTTGCTGGCAAAGATCCTGGGGAATTTGCCGTTGATGGCTGTCATTTGACCGATTATGGTTTTATGGTTATGGCGGAAAAACTGCGCCCAGTTATCGAACAATATCTAACAAAGTAGCATCTGAGTAGATTAAATAATAATGGAGAATATAAATTGAAACTATTTTTAGAAACTGATAAATGCCCTAATGTGGCTATTTTCATGAGTGGTACTGGCACTAATGCCGAAAAAGTATTGGAAAATCGTGATACTGAAGCCTGGCAGCCAGCTGTAATTGTTACCGATGCACCAGAAGCTAGCCGAGCAGCTGAAATTGCCGCTAATTTTTCTCTCCCACTGGTAGCATTGGATATTAGAAAGTTTTACCGTGAACATGGAGAAACTAGAATATCTTTGACAACTGCACGTGGTCGAGAAATTAGAGAACTGTGGACTACGGAACTGCGTCGCTTGCTGAGTGAATATCACATTGACTTTGCTATTCTAGCTGGATTTGTCCCTTTAACCAATATTACGGCTGATTTCCCCTGCCTCAATGTTCATCCAGGCGATTTAACTGTCGAGGAAAATGGCTCTAGGCTACTGGTCGGGCTTCATGCGATTCCGGTAGAAATAGCAATACTACAGGGTCATGATGCATTACGGAGCAGTGTAATTATCGCTCAAGCCTACAGTGGTATTGGTGGAGAAATGGATAGTGGTCCTATTCTTGGCATTTCAAGTGCGGTGCCACTTGACTTGCAGGGCCATGAACTGAACGAACTTACTAGCGTAGCCGAATCTCGTCCAACAACACGTCCAATTGGCGGTTATAAAGATATTCTGGCTGAAATTGCTGATCATAATCTTGATCTCTTAAAACGTTCCGGAGATTGGATCGTCTTGCCTGGTGTTGTTAATGATTTTGCCGCAGGCAACTTTGCTACGGCAGATGATGGGTCTTTGAAGTTTTGTGTTAATGGGATCTGGCAAAAAATCACAACCGTTGAATATGGCGAAGATAAATATCTGCTCAAACATTAAGTTTGTTAGCCCATAACAGAACGAGTGATAACTATGTTTTTGACCTTTTAATTTCAAAGAAATTTCTTTGAAATTAATATAGAGCGCACGGAGAAAACTGTTGTCATTCCGTTATACGGAATTAGAAAATAGTTTTCGAGTACGGTCTAACTAGAAAAAAATTATCAAAAAATATTAGAATATTATGAATAAAGCACTAAAGGTGATATATTAATGATTAATGTTTAACGATTAACGATTAATGTTCAATAATTAATGTTTAACGGTTAATGATTAATGTTCAATAATTAATGTTTAACGATTAACGATTAATGTTCAATAATTAATGTTTAACGGTTAATGGTTAATGATTAATGTTCAATAATTAATGTTTAACGGTTAATGATTAATGTTCAATAATCGATGTTTAACGATTAAATAATTGCTACTAATAGATAAATTATAAGGAAAAATTCCAGATGAATAAAACTGGACACTACGGAATATACGGGGGGCGTTATGTGGCTGAAACATTAATGCCAGCGTTGACCGAACTGACAGCTGCTTATGAAAAATGTAAAAATGATCCCGATTTTGTTCAGGAATTTGAAACCTATCTTCAGGATTATATCGGTCGAAAATCTCCACTATATTTGGCATCACGCCTGACTAAACACTGTGGTGGAGCTCAAATATACCTAAAACGTGAAGACCTCAACCATACTGGAGCTCACAAGGTAAATAATACGCTCGGCCAGGCACTGCTTGCCAAGTATATGGGAAAAAAACGGTTAATTGCTGAAACCGGTGCAGGGATGCACGGTGTGGCAACGGCAACTGTTGCCGCCCTGTTCGGCTTTGAATGTGAAGTTTTCATGGGCAGCGAAGATATCCGACGCCAGGCACCAAACGTTCAACGCATGTACGCCCTCGGGGCAAAAGTAACTGCAGTCGATTCTGGAACTGCAACCTTGAAAGATGCGATGAATGAAGCGCTACGAAATTGGATTTCCACAGTTGAAGAGACCTTTTATGTTATTGGAACGGTCGCAGGCCCTCACCCCTATCCTGAAATGGTTAAGGATTTTCAATCAGTAATCGGCACTGAAGCCCGCGAACAGATTTTAGACAAATGTGGTCGCCTGCCGGATGAAGTTATCGCCTGTGTTGGTGGCGGTAGCAATGCCATGGGCATATTTGCCGGATTCGAAAAAGATGAACAGGTCAAACTAATCGGCGTCGAAGCTGGAGGCAATGGTATTGATACGCCATTTCATGCAGCAAGTATCACTGGCGGCCAAATTGGCGTCCTGCACGGGTGCAAAACCTACCTGCTCCAAGATAATGATGGCCAAATCCATCCAACCCATTCAATTTCAGCTGGCCTAGATTATCCGGGGGTTGGGCCTGAACATGCTTGGTTCAATGATATAAAACGTGCCCAATACACTGTGATCGACGATAAAGAGGCCGTCGCGGCATTCCACCTCCTATCACGCCTTGAAGGAATTATTCCAGCCCTCGAATCTTCACATGCCATTGCCGAAGCAATGCGCCGAGCGCCCAAAATGTCATCGGATGCAATTATTGTGGTAAATCTTTCGGGTCGTGGCGACAAAGATATGCAGAGTGTAGTAGAATATGAGAATGAGGAAAACAAATGAACCGAATAGAAAAATGTTTTGAACGTTGTGCGGCTGAAAAGCGCAAAGCTCTGGTGATGTATGTTACAGCAGGTTGTCCAGATTTACAAACAACAGAAACACTGATTAATGGCATTATCACTGCCGGTGCTGATATAATCGAACTTGGCGTCCCATTTTCCGACCCTATGGCAGATGGACCAACAATTCAGTTATCAAGTCAAAAAGCGCTAGATGCTGGCACCGAACTGAAAGATATTCTCGCTATGGGCGGCAGAATCAGAACCCAAAGTGAAGCTCCAATGATTCTCTTCAGTTACTATAATGTAATTATGGCCTACGGTGCCGAAAAATTGGCGGCAGAATGTGCCGAACTTGGCATTGACGGTTGGCTTATTGTTGATGTGCCACTAGAAGAACGTGACGAACTACTCCCCGTAATGCAACAATATGGTCTTAGTCTAATTCCACTCGTCGCACCAACCACGCCACCTGAACGTGCCGAAAAAATAGTCAAAGACGCTCAAGGGTTCATCTATTACATCACCGTTAAAGGGGTTACAGGAGCCAGAACATCATTCAACGAAGATCCGGCGGCAAAACTGGCGGCATTGCGTAAAATGAGTCCAGTACCAGTTGTTGGAGGCTTTGGCATATCGACACCGGAAATGGCAGCCAAAACCGCAAAAAATGCTGATGGTATAGTTGTTGGCAGTGCTTTGGTAAAAATTACCCTGCAGGACAAAACTCCAGAAATAATAATCAAAGAAAGTATCGAATTTGTCAGTAGCCTTGCAGCAGCATTAAAATAGCTTAACCCGCCCGATTAAGTCTGTATTGCATCGTAATTCATAATTCATAATTCGTAATTCATAATTCATAATTCATAACTCGTAATTCGTAATTATTTTTGGGGAATATAAATGCCTAAAGAGATTGAACGTAAATTTATTGTTGCAACCGATACTTGGCGCAATAATATTGAGGATAAAACTCCAATGTGTCAGGGGTATATTCGCTCCCTTGACTGTACGGTAAGAGTCAGAGTTGCTGGAACTACAGGCTATTTAACCCTAAAAGGTCGTACCTCAAATTTCACTCGAGATGAATATGAGTATGAGATACCGCTACAAGATGCGAAAGAGATGCTGAATAAGCTCTGTCATGGCGGTAGCGTAGAAAAATTCCGTTACCGAATTATCGTTGATGGTGACGAATGGGTGGTCGATGAATTTATTGGGAAAAACGCTGGTCTTATTATGGCAGAAATTGAATTAACAGCCGAAAATCAGTCTTTCTCCTCCCCCGAATGGCTGGGGAAAGAGGTTTCACATGATTCACGTTATACCAACGGTGCGCTGGCAATGAAACCATTCTCAACCTGGAGTAGATCATGCAAGTAAAAATATGTGGCATAACCAACCTCGCGGATGCTCAGGCGGCAGTCGCGGCTGGTGCCGATTATCTCGGGTTTATCTTTTACCCAAAATCGCCACGCTCTATCACGCCTGAAAAAGCAAAAGAAATTATCATAGAATTAAAGAGTTCAGTAAAAAAGGTAGGAGTTTTTGTTAATGCATCCAAGGCAGAAATCGAGAATATAACTATATTGTGCGGACTTGATATTATTCAGCTCCACGGCGAAGAACCGGCAACATTAGCTGAACAGTTAGGTTCAGAACGGGTCTGGAAAGCTTTTCATATAACTTCAACCGCAGATATTGCCAAAGCCGCAACCTATCCAGCAGCAGCAATCGTGGTTGATACCGCAACAGCTAACCTGCGCGGTGGCACAGGAAAAATATGTGATTGGCAACTGGCAGCTCAAGCCGCAGAAAAGTTTACCACTATTTTAGCCGGTGGCATCAAAGCACAAAATGTTCAGGAAGCCGTTGCGAAGGTCAAACCATTTGCGATTGATGTTGCAAGTGGCGTCGAGGCATCACCCGGGATCAAAGATCATAAAAAAATAAAAGAATTGTTTGAGGAAATTAATAATTAAAAATTACGAATTATGACGGAGGCGAAGCCGTAGAGGCTGGCGTTTCGCCAGAGCGAAGCGTCAATTACGAATTACATCGGTGGCGTAGCCACCACATAAGGCCCATAAGGCCCATAAGGCCCATAAGGCCCATAAGGCCCATAAGGCCCATAAGGCCCATAAGGCCCATAAGCATTTTATGCTCAAATTAATAAATTTAAAACAGCAGAGACAATTGTCTCATAAGGATAAGTAATGGAAAACGGCGCACTTTATATTGTCACTACCCCAATCGGCAACCTTGAAGATATAACCCTCCGGGCTTTGAGAATCCTCGGAGAAGTTGATCTAATTGCTGCTGAGGATACTAGGCATACAAGAAAACTGTTGAGTCACTTTGATATTTCAACCAGAATGGTCAGTTATCATATTCACAATGAACATCGCAAGACAGAACAGTTACTTGATCAGATTGACGATGGGTTAAAAATTGCCATGGTTTCTGATGCTGGTACGCCGGGTATCGCTGATCCAGGTTTTTTACTGGTGCGTGAAGCGGTAAAACGGGGTATTGAACCGATAGTTATTCCAGGTGTTTCATCGGTGATTTTTGCAGCAGCCGTCGCCGGATTGCCAATTGATAAATTCTCATTTTATGGCTTTCTCCCAGTCAAGTCGGGCAGAAAAGCCAATACGTTGAAAAAAATTGCCGAAATTGGCTATACTGCGGTTATTTTTGAATCACCCCACCGGATTACCAAAACCCTTAATGCCATCGCCAATGAAATTGGCCCAGAGACTCCAGTCGCCGTGGTTCGTGAAGCAACCAAACTCCACGAAGAGATATTGCGTGGTCCCGCAGCTGAACTGGCCGCTACTCATGCCGAACGTAAATGGAAAGGCGAATGCGTCATCGTCATCTCACCAGTCAAACAAAGTAGTGCCAGTAATTCGTAATTCTTTCTTTGGTCGCTGGTGCGACGGATGCTCTCATCGAGAGCTATCCCTACTTGTGCCAACAATTAGTAATGCCAACATTCGTAGTGCCAGCGTCTCGATGAGACCGGCATTAGTACGCTACTAAAACGTTACGTTGGACTCTGATGTACAAAGGTATCTAGAACAAAGTTTGTCATAACTTTAGTCGCTGGGGCGACGGATGCTCTCATCGAGAGCTATCCCTACTTGTGCCAGCAATTGACGCTTCGCTCTGGCGTTCCGCCAGCCTCTACGGCTTCGCCTCCGTCGTAATTTATAACTCGTAATTCCTAATTCCTAATTCATAATTCGTAATTACATTCGTGCATTCGTGCATTCATGGCTAAGCTTTTTTTATTTTTCACAAAATACTAAGAATTACTCACAATAAAAAGCAAAAAATGAAGTTAACTATATGAGTTGACTGAAAAAACTTGCATTTTCTCTATTAAGGCATAGTTTAAATTTGTCAATTAGATAGAAATTTTTAATGATTATGAATAATACTACTTATGAATGAAGATGATAAAATAGCAGCTCGACTGAAAAAACTTGATCCAATAACTGGGGCGTTTGTTAAACGCCACCATAAAGATTGTGCATTTATTACAACAACCAAACGACAGATTGTATTCTATATCTTTATGGTAATTGGCCTGTTACTATTCTTGGCCTATCGTTGGGACTTTTTTATCTTTATTTTGACCTTGGTTATGGCATTCTGGTACTTCGGGTCACTCTTTTTTCGCTGTGCAGCCAGTTTGATTTCATTACTCGGTTATGGTGAACGTAAAGTTTCGACTGAAGAGCTAAATGAGCTGAATGATGCAGATCTCCCCATCTATACTATATTTCTGCCACTTTACAAAGAGGCTAATATTGCCAAAAAAATCATTCATAATATGGCTAAGCTTGATTATCCCAAGGATAAACTTGATATAAAATTATTATTGGAAAGTGATGATACTCAAACTTTGACGGCAGTAAAAAAATGCTCACTACCTAGTTATTATGATCTAATCGTCGTGCCAGATTTTCAACCAAAAACCAAACCACGCGCCTGCAATTTTGGCTTAGCACGCGCTAAAGGTGAATATTGTGTTATTTTTGATGCTGAAGATTGTCCTGAACCTGACCAATTACGCAAAGCGGTTGCGGTCTTTAGAAAAGAGAGTAAACAGCTCGCATGTATCCAGGCTAAATTAAACTATTATAATGCAAAACAAAATCTCTTGACTAAACTTTTCACTATCGAATATTCCACCGCTTTTGACCTTTTTTTACCCGGCGTTGAAATATTCAATGTACCATTACCATTAGGTGGCACCTCAAATCATTTCAGAACTGCAATTTTAAAAGAGATTGGCGGTTGGGATCCCTTCAATGTTACAGAAGACTGTGATTTAGGCATTCGATTATATAAACATGGCTATCGTACTGCGTTGCTTGATTCCACCACCTGGGAAGAGGCAAATTCAAATTTATGGAATTGGATAAGACAACGTTCACGGTGGGTCAAGGGCTTCTTACAAACTCATTTAGCCCACATGCGTCATCCATTGCGTACCGTACGCGGTTTAGGTCTATGGGGGACATTTGGCTTTTATATGAGTGTCGGCGCAAGTTCATTTATGATGTTAACTAATGTTTTTTACTGGATAATTGTTGGAATCTATCTATTCCTATTTATTCATGGCTTAACAAATGGTTTAACGGCGAGTGAAATATTGATTGGGCCCCACAGTTATAGTAACTATGCAGGGATTTCATTAGCCAGCGTTAAGTTGCAAGCCTGGCCATTGGTCTACTGGGGAGACGCTGAAAGTCAAGTTTGGGTGACTTTATCAATCCTATTTTGCGTAGTCAGTGTCTTACTATTCCTGGCAAATTTTATGTTTATTGCGATCTATTTCATTGCCTGCTGGCGACGTAAATATTACTTTTTACTACCCTACTGTCTACTAATGCCATTCTATTGGCTCCTAATCTCATTCGGCGCCTGGAAAGGTTTTATTCAGCTTTTTACCAATCCATTTTATTGGGAAAAAACTATTCATGGACTAGACCCAGATGTGGATGCTGATATTAATCTAATTAACTCCATGGCAACAGTACCAGAGGGTCAGCTAAATAATAGTAGAAAAATAGGCCAAGAAGAATTAACTGTAAATTAAATTAAGATAATATTAATGAAAGAAGTTATAAACCCGATAGGGTTAAACAATAATAGCCGTAGGTTTTAACCTACGGAATATATCATCATTAGAAAACCAACCCCGAATGAGGTTGAACAAAAAATACTTGAGGTTCTAGAAAAAACAACGATTACAAAACCTCACACATTATAATAATAACCATAAATTAGGAGCAACAGATTATGAAAAATATAAAACAGGGCAAAATCAACTTTTACGTTACAAATCAGAGAAATTCATTATTTCAACTTTCGAGGTCCAAATCCATACGATTCACCCTCATCGAATTGCTCGTAGTAATATCAATTATTTCCATTCTGGCGGGGCTATTATTGCCATCATTAAACCTGGCAAGAGAGAAGGCTAAAACCATCAATTGCATTAATAATTTAAAGCAGTTCGGCATGGCGATAAATATCTATTGTGACGACTTTAATAAACGTTTCCCGCCGTGGATTTCAACCCTTAATCCACAATATATCTCATCAAAAGCGGTTTATCATTGTCGCAAGGATGGTAATAATCCCACCACGACAGCAAATAATTGGGTATCGCATCCATTGGGCAGTTTTACTGAAGCCTATGATCGCCCTAAACCGGTTGGCTTTACCTATCCAGATGATAACCCAAGGTCAAATTCACAAATTACTAAAGTTAGTTTTTTTTATGAGTTCAGTGATGCTATTTGTACCTTTGTCGTTCCACCCACTACACGGTCATGGAATGCAATCAAATATGATACAATTAAATATGGCAAAAATCCATATACCAATATACCATATTCTAAAAAACTAAGTTTCTTTCCAGTCGTGCGCTGTTTTTGGCATTTAGGCAAAGATAATAGACCCTCAATTAATGTTTCTCCAGCGGGCAACTGTTTTTATAGTGATTTAGAGTGGGAAAAAGCGACCTGGAAAATGTAAACGAACCCGACGTCATCGGAACTGAAGGAAAATGCCAATTGTTTTATTTGGGCTTGAATAAGCAATAAATTTGCGATATATTGAAGTATTGAACCAAATATAAAAAAAGGAAAAATCAATATGAGTATTTTAACTGGCAAAGGTGGCGCGGATGTGATTATTCGTGATGAAGAACTTAAACTCTTGATTAAAGAGTCTTTAAATAAAATGGGCAGTAGCTTTAAACGAGTCCTGCTGATTCCTCCAGACTTTACTCGGTTTAACTCCTATGCCGGTCCGATTACCGCTATGGTCTATGAAATGCTAAAGGCAGAATCTCATATTGATATTATTCCGGCACTCGGTACTCATGTCGCAATGACAGACGCTGAAATCAAAGCGATGTTCGGGGATGATATTCCATTAGACTGTTTCAAAGTACACGACTGGCGTAACGATGTAGTTAAACGCGGCACCGTGTCAGGTGAACTATTGAATGAATGGTCTGAAGGTAAAGTTGACTACAGCGTTGATGTTGAAGTTAATAAAATTCTCTTTAATGATTATGACCTAATTCTCTCTATTGGACAAATTGTACCACATGAAGTGGTAGGAATGGCTAATTATACTAAAAATATTGCTGTCGGAGTTGGCGGTGCGGATATAATCAATAAATCACATTTCCTTGGGGCTGTCTATAACATGGAACGAATCATGGGCCAATCTGAGTCACCGGTTCGCAAACTATTTAATTATGGCGTCGATCAGTTTCTCTCAGAACTCCCAATTCAATATATGTTAACGGTAATGGCACGTGATAATGAGAGTGGCGACATGGTAATGAAAGGGTTCTTTGTTGGGCCAGATGAAGAGCCATTCCTTGAAGCTTGTAAAGTTAGTCAGGATACCAACTTAGAATTGTTAGATGAACCGTTGGACAAAGTTATTGTCTATCTTGATCCTGAAGAATTTAAAAGTACTTGGCTGGGAAATAAAGCGGTTTATCGCACCAGAATGGCGATTGCTGATGATGGTGATTTGATTGTCCTAGCGCCTGCATTGCGTGAATTTGGCGAAGATAAAGAGATTGACCGTCTGATTCGTAAATATGGTTACAAGGGCACGACAAGTACTTTAGCGGCAGTTGAAGCAAATGAGGAACTGAAAAATAATCTCAGTGCCGCAGCACATCTGATTCACGGTTCATCAGAAGGACGTTTTAAAATAACCTATTGTCCTGGACCTAATATGTCGCGTGAAGAGATTGAAAGTGTCGGTTTTGCCAGTGGTGATCTAGATGAGATGATGAAGAAATATGATTTTGCCAACCTCAAAGATGGTTTTAATGAAGTCAACGGTGAAAAAATATTTTATATCAGCAATCCCGCGTTAGGTCTATGGGCCTATCGCAAACTGTTTAAATCATAAAATAGCGGTGATTACAAAACCCCAGCATGAGCATGATTTTTACTGTTTTTGGTGAGCAGATTTTAACTACATCTTAAAAAAAGTTCAAATAGAATTCCCAGTAGGAGTGACTTCCTAGTCACGAACCTCTTTTAATGTAGGAGTGACTTCCTAGTCACGAACCTCTTTTAATGTAGG
>JAUZSW010568816.1:0-15324 GCA_034780735.1 Hyalogyrina grasslei
GTAGCTTCATTTGAAGCAACTGATTTGCCATTAATTAAATACATAGCAGCAACTAAAAAACCATTGATTATGTCAACAGGAATGGCAAATTTTGAGGAAATTGAAGAGATGGTGACAACAGCAAAAGAGGCTGGGTGTAAAGATTTGATTTTACTTCACTGTATTAGTAGTTATCCAGCACCTATAGAGCAATCAAATTTATTGACTATACCTGATATGCGTCAAAAATTTGGGGTTCAAATTGGTCTCTCTGATCACACGATTTCGAATACAGCATCTATTGTGTCAGCGGCATTAGGTGCAACTGTAATTGAAAAACATTTTATTTTAGACCGAAATAATAAAGGGCCTGATTCAGAGTTTTCTATTGAACCAAAAGATTTAAAAGCATTATGTAAAGAAACGAGAGAAGCTTGGTTGGCGCTTGGAAGGGCTGGTTATGAGAGAAAACCTGCGGAAGAAGAAAATGTAAAATTTAGAAGATCTGTTTATTTTGTTAAAGAATTAAAAGCAGGTGAGGTTATTAAAAAAGCTCATATTCGCCGTATTCGCCCCGGTTTTGGTTTGCCTCCAAAATTTGAACAGCAGATAATTGGTAAAAAGGTGACAGTGAATATTAAAGTGGGTACAGCAACCCACTGGGATTTAATTCATGAGTAGAATTGTTCTAGTTGTAGCGGCCCATTCTGATGATGAAGCTCTCAGTTGTTCTGGCACAATAGCAAAGCATTGTGCCGTGGGTGATGCCGTTCATGTATTGTTTATGACTGACGGGGTTGGCTCTCGTCATGGAGAAATTTGTGATGTAATCGAACGGCAATCATCAGCACAAAAAGCGGCCGAAATTTTACATTTAACCTCAATGCAGAATTTGAGCTTTCCAGATAATAAAATGGACTCAGTACCTCTGTTAGATGTAACGCAAGCAGTAGAAAATGTAATATTAGAGATACAACCAGAAATCATTTACACCCATCATGTTGGTGATTTGAATATTGATCATCAAATAACCCATAAAGCGGTGATAACGGCTTGTCGCCCACAACCCGGTTTTTGTGTTAAAGAAATTTATGCTTTTGAGGTGCTATCAAGTACAGAGTGGCAAGCACCTGGGGTGCTACCTTTCACTCCCAATGTATTTGTAGATATTACCGGTCACATTAAAACTAAGCGAAAAGTACTTGAGGCCTATAGCGAAGAAATGCGTAAATCACCACATAGCAGGAGCATAGAAAACGCTATCCGGCAAGTAGGTTTGAGGGGGAATGCTGTAGGAGTAGAATATGTAGAAGCATTTATTTCCATAAGGGTAATAAAATAAATTTTGGTCTGGATATGAAAACACCTTTTAAAAACCATGGTTGAAGTGGTTTAATTTGAGCAGGCTCGTAATGCTCTGAAGTACTCAATTTTTCATATTCTAGAATCATTTTAAGGCAATGCCTTGCAACCTTTTTATTGAGGTTGCTGATAGTACGAACCTGTTCAAGGTCTACTGCGTAACTGCCATTTTCGGTTGGGCGGTGCTCGAAATCCTCATTTACTCTTGTAAATTCCGGTTTCTCCGCTCCGTCCACCCACGCCTGACACAGCTTTTGATGATCTTGAGCAGGTTCTAAGAGATATTTTAAAGATTGGAGCAAATATTGTACATTTTATTTGAAGTGTCAAAATTTTGGGGAAATAGAATATGAATAGCATCATTCTTCCGGTTGAAATTAAAGTCAGGGATTTTCCTCAAAGGTTGTTAATGGCGTGCTTTGCGGCAAGACAACAAAATTCAACTGTTATATTGGGAAAAGAAACTAACCTGCTTCAAGTTGCTTCGCAATTGCCCCGTGGAAATTGGCTATTTAAAAGTATTACCATTGAAGATTTAGCTTCTTTGATCGAGATAAATGAACTGGGTTTCTCCTGTTTTGTTGATGATGCCGAAAGTGGTGGAATATCATCCGATACTCTCATACCCATGCGCATTGAATCAACGGCCTTGCCCTTGGTAAAGCGTTTTTTTACTTGGGGAGAATTTCATCGCAATTTATTTTCTTCTGTATGGCCGGAACAGGCTGATCGATTTGTTGCTACTGGAACACCTCGATTTGATTTATTAAGAAAACCTTTTTGTGATCGCTATACTCGAGCCAATTATCCATTTATCCCCGATCAACCCTACGTGTTGTTGAACTCAAGTTTTGGTATTGCCGGGAAATTGACTTGTTTGTCAGAACAGACAGCATACGATGTATTAAGAATTTATTGCCCCAATGAACAAATTTTAAATATTCGTTGGGGAGCCTATCAACATTGGAAAAAACTGTTCGAATATTTTATCGGTTTACTAAATAGTCTGGATGAAGCAAATTTAGCAGAAATGATTGTACTGAGACCTCATCCCAATGAGACAGTAGAAAAATGGCAAGGTTTTTTATCGCCTGACAGCCAAATCAAAATTATCAAAGAAGGTTCAGTTGAGCCCTGGTTATTGAACTCAGAGTTTTTGATTCATGCAGGATGTACAACCAGCATTGAGGCATTTGTAGCTGGCATACCATCCGTTCGTTATGCACCGATAGCAGATTCCGAAGACTTTAAAAAGTTGGTTGATTTTTTATTGGGAGCAAATGAATCATATTCTAACTTGGGTCAACTGATAAAAACGGTTAGTCAACATTTGCAGGGGAAATATTACAATTATTCACAGCAAATAAGAAGTAATAACCGACATAGATTGGCCGCAATAGATCATCGCTATGCTTCTGAAAATATCGTTGATCACCTCATTTCAGAAAATCATGATGCTTTAAACACTTCGGATCTTAAACAAGCCAAATTAAAGCTTGAGCAGCATATGAAGAAGCGTTCGGGAATTAATGTTTCCTGGGGTGCTAACCACGAAAACAATAAATACTCTGGAATAACTCTGGCTGAGATTGAAGAACAGATTGATCTGTTACATTCAGTTTATCCAGATTTTTCAAACATCAAAGTGCGTCAGCTAGGTGATGAAATTTTTACTATAGAGAAAAGACCCATGAAAAATTCCCCAGCGGTAAAAAAACAGCATATAACTGAACAAGCAGTCTCTTCCCAGAGTGATGTATCGCTCTGCCATAATGAAAATCAATATTCCAGAACCACGCCGGTGAGCCGAAAATTTGGTTTGGATTTGGGAACCTCAATCTGCCGTTACTATATTCATTCGTTTCTGAATAAATATAAAACCTTGATCCAGGGAAATATTCTCGAAATCGGTGATGATCGGTATACCCAGCAGTTTGGTCAGAATATTATTTCCAGCAAGGTACTCTCGGCCGAGCCTGACAGTGTTGATAAAATACAGGGTGATTTAGCTAGCGGTAGAAATTTACCTGTTGCTGAGATTGACTGCTTTATTTGTACCCAAACCATCCAGTTAATTTTTGATATTAGAGCCACTGTAGAAAATGCTGTTAAGACATTAAAACCTGGAGGCGTATTACTGCTAACAGCCAGCGGTATAAGCCAGATTTCAAAATTTGATTATGAACGTTGGGGAGAATACTGGCGATTAACCAAACAAAGTATGGAGCAGTTACTTAAAGAAGTGGCCCCGGAAGCTGAAGTCATAGTAGAAAGTTATGGCAATTTAGCGGTATCAAAAGCCTATCTGGATGGAGTGCCTGCTGAATCAATGGATATAGAAACTTTAGCAGTGAATGATGATGATTATCAGCTGCTAATAACCGGGCTCATAAGAATACCCGCAACTGAAGATGCTGGCCGAAACAAAGCACGAATTGATGATGTTGAGACTTTCCCAATTGAAGCCGATCAAATTGAAGCGCTTCGGACAATAACTGACCATACTTTAACGTATCAATTTCAATTCAACAATCTGTTGTTCAGAACCAACTCCCCGGCATCATTGGCAACCGAACTTGACTTGATTTTCCAACGTGAAATTTATCATTTTGATGCTATTAGGGAGGATCCTCTAGTCATTGATGGTGGTGCACATATTGGAGCATTTAGCCTATATGTATTAAATAAGTATCCTAAGGCGAAAGTCATTACATTTGAACCGGAAGATAAGTCATGGGAGTATTTGAATACAAATTTACAACTTAATTTTGATGCTGTTGTAGATACGCAGGTAACGACTGTCAAGAAAGGGCTAAGTCATTTCAATGGTGAACTTTCATTTGATATGCGTGAAGCGGATGGAAGTACATCATTTTCAGAAAATACTAACAGTAGCATACAAGTATGTCGTCTAGGAAAATACCTTGATCGACCCGTTGATTTTCTTAAGTTAAATATAGAGGGAGCAGAACTGGATGTGCTTCGTGATATCGAGCCTCAATTGCACAGGGTGCGTGAAATTTGTCTTGGATATCATGGCTTTGATGAAGTTGGTCAACGGTTGCATGAAATATTAGATATTTTACACAGAAACGGATTCCGTTATTTAGTCAATGATTTTGGCAAGGATATCAATCCAGTTTGTCAGCCTCCTTTTCGTATCGATACCAACAGTCGATTTTATTTATTAGTCTATGCTCGCAGATTGCAGGAAACACCCCCAGCACTATAAGGAGCAGTTATGTCCAATCCAAGAATTCTAATTTACCACCGTGTTGATAATGATCCGTTAGATGCCCAGTTGCTTTGTGTTTCTCCTGAAAATTTTGAACAGCAAATTGCTTATCTTGCAAAACATAAACGGACTATTTCTTTAAGAAACTTATTGGAAGAAGTAGAACAAAATATTCAGATAGACAGTTCAGTGTCTATTACCTTCGATGATGGTTACTTAGACAATCTGGAGGTGGCTTTACCGCTGCTAGAAAAATATCGTATACATGCCACAATATTTATTTCGGCAGGAATGTTAGGTAGTCATAATGGTTTTTGGGGGGATATTGTTGAACGAATTTTTTTTACCACACTAGCCTTACCAGAAAAATTGTCATTATTTGAAGATATGGTTTTGCCGACATCTACACCACAAGAGATTTTGCAAACACACGATTTCATCCGTAATTCTTTCAAAAACATGACGATCAATGAGATTTGGAAGGGTGTAGAATTTTTGAGAAAGTGGTCCGGAAATCAAGGAACAGATGATCCTGTCAGACCTGTCATAAATGAAAATCAATTAAGACAACTTGATGCCTCACCTTTTATTGAAATTGGTGCGCATACAATGAATCACCCAAATTTGTCGATATTACCGGTTGAGGAGCAACTTCGAGAAATTACAGAAAGCAAGAAATTACTTGAAAATATTCTAGGTAAGGCAGTCAATTTATTTGCTTATCCATACGGTAATGTCGAATCTTTTTCTGTCGATACTCAAAAAATTGTTTTAGAAAATGATTTCTATGCAGGTATTGCTAATATTCCAGGCGATTTGGGTGCTGAAGTGGATCAGCTTGCGGTGCCGCGCCGGTTAGTGAGAAATTGGGATTTGCGGACATTCATGAATTGGATGGATAATCCAGATTATTCAAATGCTGAGCAAGAAAGTTATCAGCACCGGTGCCAGAGCTTGCTTAAAGTATTGATGTCTAGGGAAACGGACGTAATCCAGAAAACTGATACAGAGAATTCTGGCAGTATTATAAATACAAGTACAGATTTAAATTCTGTTGTACACATCAATACTGTTGTGGGTATTGGTGGGGCGGCAAATTCAACAAGCCGTTTGTGTCAAATCCAAAATGAGAAAGGTCATAATGCCAGTATATTAGTTAGTCAGGCGTTTAATCATTCTGGTGACAATGTCGAAGTGTTTGACCCTGAACCTGATCTTAGTATAAAAAGTCTCTATGATAATGAAGGTTGGCAATATTTTCATTTCCAGGGCAGTCATAAATTATGGCAGCACGCTAAAGTGAAATCAGCGAATTTAATTCATCTACACAATCTTCACGGTGATTATTTTAATCCCTTCTCATTGCCTATTTTGTCCAGAGTAAAGCCAGTAGTTTGGACTTTGAGGGATATGCAGGCAATTACCGGACACTGCGCGCATAGTCTGGGTTGTAATGGTTGGCTGAGTGGCTGCAAGAAATGTCCGGATCTTACAATATATCCGGAGGTAGAAAACGACAGATGTGGTGATAATTGGAATTTAAAATATTTTGCCTACCGCCAAAGCCGGATACAAATAGTAGTGGCCAGTAAATGGTTAATGGAAAAGGTCAAAAACAGTATCTTAAAAGATCATTCGGTAGAGCTAATTTATAATGGTGTAGATACTACTTGTTTCCGACCGATAGACAAAAATTCTGCTAGAAGAAAATTGGGTTTACCAGTGGACGGAATTTTAGTGGGTACTGCCTCGGCGGGTAGTGTTTTGACTAATCCGTGGAAAGGCGGCAAACATTTTGTTGCGGTAGCCAATGCTTTAAGACAACGCTACCCAAATATTACTTTTATAGCTATCGGTAAACATGACGGTCATCCAGAACTTAATGATCAAGGAATTCTTGAATTACCTTACACAACCGACCGAGAAAAGATGGCATTGTACTATAGTGCATTGGACTTCTTTTTATATACCTCAATTGCTGATACTTGTCCTCTGGTCATTATTGAGGCAATTGCTTGTGGATTG
This sequence comes from Hyalogyrina grasslei, assembly GCA_034780735.1. Taxonomy (NCBI): domain Eukaryota; kingdom Metazoa; phylum Mollusca; class Gastropoda; family Hyalogyrinidae; genus Hyalogyrina; species Hyalogyrina grasslei. The sequence continues at coordinate 6,602 of JAUZSW010568816.1, forward strand.
CCGATTGTCTCTTTTGCAACGGGAGGTGTTCCGGAAATTTCCAGAAATGGTCATGAAGGTTATCTAGCGCCTTATCTAGATGAAAAAGAACTTTATCTATCTGCTTGTAAAATGATCGAAGCGGATGAAAAAACAATTGGGAAGTTTAGGCGTTCAGCAAGAAATCGTGCTTTATCTGTTTTTGATGTCAATATCGAATATCAAAATTATCTAAACGTATACGAAAAAACATTTGCAGAATGGAAATCTGCAAAATCACTACCAGAATTTCCTGTTGAAGAATTACCTGAGTTTTTAAAAACGCCCGTATTTATCGAAGCAATGGCGGCAGTTGAATCCAGCTCTCCGAAGGTATTAGTAGCAAGGGCTGAAATGCAGGACAATCAAGAGGCTAAGGATTATAAAAGGATAAGTGCAAAAGGTGAGAAACATTTTACAGAAGGTCAATGGGATGAAGCAAAGAGTCTGTTTCTGAAATCTATTAGTATAAATCCAGAATTTGTGGATGGATACAATAACTTGGGTATTTTAGAAATGCAAAGAGGCCATCTGGATGAGGCCTATCAATTTCTTTTTCAGTCTTACAAGATAGACCCGAATAATAAGTCTACCTTAATTAATTTCGATACGCTATTGCGTGCTGTAGATAAAGATCATGAAGCCGATGAGATATTGTCTATATATTTAGATTCTAATCCGGGTGACAAAGATATTAAGCGGTTACTTGAACAGGATAAGCAGTACTTAACGGAAAATACGCAAGGTGAACAGGAGTATATTATTTCTGCCATTGTATCAACCTATGACAGTGATCAATTTATAGCAGGGCGATTAAACGATTTATTGATTCAAACTTTAGCTGATAAAGTTGAGATTATTGTGATTGATAGCTGTTCTCCTGGCAATGAACAGAAAATAGTTTCGAATTTTCAGAAACGCTATAGCAATATTAAATATTTGCGAACCGATAGGCGGGAGTCAGTTTATCAGGCCTGGAATAGAGGCATTAAATTAAGTACTGCTCGGTATATTACAAATGCTAATACAGATGATAGATTACGTCCTGATGCTTTAGAAGTTATGGTCGATGTTTTGGAAAAAAAACCTGACATAGCATTGGTTTATGCCGATTATTTTATTACTACAGCACCAATACAAGGTTTTACTAACCAAGTGCGGTCCGGGCATTGTGTGCGTCCAGAATTTCACCCAAGTATCATGAATAGTGGTTGCCATATGGGCCCTCAGCCTGTTTGGAGGAAGGAGATACATTCCCACTTAGGCTATTTTGATGTGAGTTATCGTTCGGCTGCTGATTACGAATTTTGGTGCCGGATTGCAACTCGTTACCCTATGTTGCATATCAACGAATTTTTAGGAATGTATTATCATAATCCCGTTGGAATAGCAAATTCCAATTCTGTGTTGAGCGTGAAAGAAACTCAACACATACAGCAAAAGTATGCCAATAGTTTTCCTATAGGCAATGCAGTTCCTGTACCTGATTATTACTATCATCAACCTTGGCAAGATAGTGAATATGTAAATATCGGAATGGTAACCTATAATCGGCTGGAATATACAAAAAAAGCTATTGAATCACTAGTTAGACATACCAGATTTCCACATGCTATTAGTGTGATAGATAATAATAGTCAGGATGGAACTCAGCGATATTTAACCGATCTTTACGAGCAAGGGGTTATTAAAAATCTGATTCTTCTAAACAAAAACGTAGGTGTTGCTAAAGCTTGTAATTTAGCTTGGCAATGTGAACCGGAAGCGGGTTATTACTTAAAATACGACAACGATATTATCGTACAGAAGCCTGACTGGTTAAAAAACCTGGTCGAAGTTGCTAATGGCGTTAGGCAATTAGGTGTGGTGGGCTACAATTTTGAACCGGTAAGTTATGAATTAAAAACAATAGATGGGTTCAAAGTCAGACCTAAACACAGAGGTGCTAACGTCGGCGGGGCTTGTATATTGATACCCAGGAAAACGCATGATCTTTTAGGTTTTTGGTGTGAAGACTATGGCTTATATGGTGAGGAAGATTTTGACTATGGCATACGGGTTACACTTTCCGGGTTGCTGAACGTTTACATGGAGGATGAGGATATAGGGTTTCATCTCCCATCGGGAAAGGCAGCTACGATAGACCAACAAACATTCGTCGCCGGAGATGGATTGGAAGAATCTGTTGATAGAGAATATAGAAAGAAAAAGGACTCCCAAAGAAGGGAAAATATGGCCGCGAATGGGCCGATACAGCGAAACTTAGAATTATACCAGAATACCCCGAATACGCTTTTTATTGGAAAAAATGAATTGGATAATAGCAAGGTTGGATTAATTTTCCCTAACTCGCTGAAGTTGATTGTTCTAAAAACCACGAATAAGTCTGAATAATTATAAAAGATATATAATAATACACGTGAAGGGTATACTTTTAGAAAGCTAAAAATCGCGTCCTTACCTTCGATCCTCCTGAACATGCTTGTAAAATAAATATTATGTGCTTGTGTGGTGCTGCATACAAATTAGAAATGGCAAAGTTAGTCTTAGTTAGAATAGAGGATTCCTTTATTTACCTTACAAAAAAAGTCCGGAGCCTAAGGCACCGGACAGTATTTTATTATTATAATTATTCTGGCTTAGCCGAGCAAGCTGAGCACGCCCTGGGGTACGGAGTTGGCTTGGGCAACCATGGCCGTACCCGCTTGCTGGAGAATTTGTGTGCGGGTCAATTCAGCAGTTTCGGATGCAAAGTCAGTATCGGTGATACGAGATCGGGCTGCTTGCATATTTTCACTGTAGCTACTGAGGGTGGCAATTACAGATTCGAATCGGTTTTGTACAGCACCCATTGTAGCGCGTGCTGAAACGACCCTATTGATATCGCTAGAAATATTGCTAGCGCCTGCACCGCTTGCTGTCGAAAGTACGTTTGCAGCCGCGCCAGAGGTGCTTATATTTATGGTTTTCTCTGCAGTAGCAGAACCGGCACCACTAGCGTATGCAGAAAGACTTGTTAAAACTTCGTTAGTTAGCTTAATCTGTTCGCCTTGATTAGCGCCGATCTGTATTTGTACACTACCTCCGGAAGCGAAAAGAGTTTTACCATTGAATTCTGTAGTATCTACGATACGTGTGATTTCTTGGGTCAGTTGATCAACCTCTTTTTGTAAATGAGCACGTTCACCATCGCCTAGCGTTCCATTGGCAGATTGTACCGCCAGTTCACGAATTCGTTGCATGTTATTAGTGATCTGACCTAGCGCAGATTCTCCCGTCTGCGCCAGTGAAATACCGTCGTTAGCATTTCGGATGGCGACATTAACGCCACGAATTTTTGAGGTCATTCCTTCTGCGACCGCGAGGCCCGCAGCATCATCTTTAGCGCTGTTAATACGTAATCCAGAAGATAAACGTTCTATCGAAGTTGACATGCTGCGTTGAGTACTATTCAGATGGCGTTGTGAGTTCAGTGACATCACATTAGTATTGATAACTTGTGGCATTGCTCTATTCCTTTTTAAGTGATGACTACTGAGTAGTCAGCTTATCGAGTACGTGACTCGTCCATGTTTAGTAACAGTTTGGTTATCGGTTTAATATCTATTTAGATGAGTGTATTTTGTCTTAGATATGGATAGACGGCGAAGCTACGCCGATGAAATGAGTATTTATTAAGTACGACTTCAAGGATGAAAGCGTTAGAGTGGTGCTTAGAGCCAAAGCCGGGAACAATGCAGGAGCAGCGAGGCGGTCTGTCGAAGCCAGAATCCAATTTGCAAGGAAGTGGATTTATACAAGTGGGAGCCTTCCTAAGGAACGTGCATGAAATAACTTCGACACTCTAACAAGCCTTATTGTCCCAGATTGGGAGATCTCAAATCGTTGCATAGAGTCACTATGCGCCTTTTGAGATCTCCCAATCTGAAACAATCATTCTGCGTTATAGTTGTCGAAGTTATTCCATGCACGTTCCTTAGCTAATGGGTAAGTATTATAGGATCACACAAATGTTTATATGATTAATAATGTGTTGTCTCTAGATTTATGCTTGTCAAAATATTGGTGCATCTGCTAATACATATGTCAGAGATCTGACGTTTTGAAGATTGTTGAAAAAGATAGGAGTTATAAGGGCACCTCTATTTATTCGTAGATTGGCACCTTGAGCCCAGAATTAATAGAGATGCCCATAAAAAAGTCTTCTTGCTTGTTAATATTATCTTTATAATGTCCCACTTAGTAATCGGTATGAATTTTGCAGTATCAATCCAGTATTAGAGCATCACCCGTCTCAAGAGGTCTGTTTAAGAAATATCAGATAGTTGAGCGGGCTATTGGTATATACTTTTGGCATGGAGCCACTCAATGAGAAAGATTACTCAAACCCCTATTTCTTTACGCAATACTAAAACGCCAGAAGGTGTTCTTGCGTTAGATTTTTTGCATCAGCTTCAGCTGCTTTTTGGGTTAGATGTGTTTATTGAGGCGGGTACTTATCTAGGGGAAACGACAAAGATAGCCAGTCAGGTTTTTCCCCATATCGACACTATAGAAGTAAGTGAGGAATTACATCAGCGGGCGAAACAACGGTTTTCTAACAGTTCAAATATTGAGTTTTTTCAGGGTGATGCCAGTAAGGTGCTATCTACTCTATTAGGTAAAGTACAAGGAAAAGGGTTGTTGTGGCTGGATGCACACTATAGGGAAGGAATAGCACCTCAAGAAAAAAATCATAGACCTATCATTGATGAGTTAGCGGCCGTCAAGTTCAGTGGTTTAACCGATCTGGTGATATTAATCGATGATTTACGGATGTTTCAACCGGTTAATAGGCGTCTGACAGCAGACTCTTCTTTAGTTGAGTATCCCACGCTAATGGAAATTTATGAGGCGGTGTTAGATATTTCTCCGGATTATAATTTCTACGTTTTTGGCGATGTGGCACTTGCTTTTTGTCAGGGTACTGGGGTTGAAGTTTCCCCCGTGATTAGCGCGTGTACGATCAGCCGTCTATATAATGAAGAGCATTTCACCATTGAAGACCTACTCAAGGCGGAGCAAATCATCGCCTCATCAGAAAATGAGGAAAAAAGAGAACTCGTTCAGTTGTCGCAACGCTTCACAGCTAATGAATTATTGGGGCTTGGTCAGCATTACTCATTATGGAAGGGGTTAATTGATTCATATTGTGGGCAGCACCAGGAGGCCTGTTTAGCCTTTCAGCGAAGTATTGAGTTAGGCATTAATCACTGGCGTGTTTACCACTACTTGTCTCAATCGGCTTTAGTGTGGGGAGACGATGAGTTGGCTTCTCGTGCAGCCAAAATTGTTGAAATGAAGTTACCTGAAACTATTCAAACGGAGGAGGAGGGAGCTGTCACAGATGTGTTTTTTGATAAAGATAAGCCGCTCAGTCCAGATGTAAGGCTGCAGTCTTTTAATGATGTTCCTAATGATTACAATAATTCTAATGGCCCTAATGAAAATCAATTAAAACAGCAACAGATACCCTCTAAGAATTATAAAACTCAACTACCGTCTGTGGTGGGTCATACTGCTTCGGAAACGTTACTAGGGAAGGTTCTTGCTGCACGAGAGTTACTGGGTGGTTCGTTAATTAATGTCGCAAAATTAATGGTTGCCAATAGCGATTCAGAAATTGAAAAAATAGATGTTCATCAACTGTTTATAGATGTTGCAGGACAGTTGGAGTCAGAGATTAAAGACTCAATGCGTAACCCGGCCGCCAATGCGTCTCTTGCAACGGCACGGTCAGTGATTGCGATTTTGGATGCGGTTCTATCGGAGCAGGCGGGCGATCAGAAGGCGACTGATATTCAGCAACAGATGAGAAAATACATTGCAGATGTAAATTATCAGAACTGGATTGGAAATCACGCTCTAATGGAGATTGAGGGGGAATTATTTGCGGAGCGGATGATGCTTAAATGGCATTCACGCCCCGTTTTCCACCTGGCTCTCATGTTGTTTCCCGGAGAGGAGATGTTATTGGCGGATACGCTAGATTCACTTGGCGCACAGATGTATCCGGATTGGAAATTAACCGTTGTGGCAGAATTTCCTGCACCCGATCCACTATGGATTGAGATGGATGCGCTTAACTGGATCCAGCTGGATCAGGAAGAAGATCCGTATGAAAAGCTTAATAGTCTTTTTAATGAGTTCCCCGCTGATTGGGTCGCGTATATCACTCCAGGTACTATTCTAGAGCCTCAGGCATTGGTTCAGTTTGGAGACTATATTAATATACGTCCTAAGTGGAAATTTATCTATTCTGATGAGGATATGATTACAGCGGATGGAAAACGCTCAGATCCAAAATTTAAACCCGATTTTAATCTCGATTTTCTACGTTCAAAACCCTATATAGGGACTTTTTGCCTAATTCATAAAGATGCTTTCTTTGAAATTGGAGGCATTCAAGCCTATGTTAGTGCCGAAAACTATGATCTGGCTTTTAGAATAGTTGATCGTTTTAGTGCCGATTCAATCGGCCATATCAGTGATGTCCTTTTTCATATATCAGTCGAATCCTTACGCTCGTATAATTCAGATATCGGCAAGGAGGTTGTCACGCATCATCTTGAACGCAACAATATATTGGCCCATGTCAATGAGGGGTATGTATCGGGCACTCATCGGGTGGTTTATCTTCATGACCATCAACCGAAGGTTTCTATCATTATACCCAATAAGGATAAACTGGAATATTTGCAGCCTTGTATTGAGTCACTTCTGGAAAAAACTACCTATCCTGATTACGAAGTTATTATTATTGATAACAATAGCAAAAACCCCGATACCCTTGATTATTATAAGCAGTTGATTACCGAGAGTAGCGGAAAAATACGGGTTATAGAGTATCCTCACGACTTTAATTTTTCGGCGATGTGCAATCTTGGATCAGATAATGCACAAGGAGAATTTCTACTTTTTCTAAACAACGATACAGAGGTGGTACAAGGCGAGTGGCTTGATCGAATGATGCTACATGCGCAACGAGAAGAAGTGGGTGTGGTAGGCGCACGGCTGGTTTATCCTGAAACAGGAAGAATTCAACATGCGGGGGTTATTCTAGGGCTTCTTGGCGCTGCGGATCATCCATTCATAGGCACAGAACTTAATGATCCAAGCTATATGGATAGAACCTTAATTGATCAAAACTACTCCGCTGTGACGGCCGGATGTATGCTTGTGAAACACGATATCTATGATTCTGTGGATAAAATGGATGAAAATAAATTTGCTGTATCTTATAACGATGTTGATCTTTGTCTCAAGATTTCGAACGCGGGTTACAATATTGTTTGGACTCCGTTTGCGACCTTGGTTCATCATGGCAGTGTGACTCAAAACTCCGAGACGAAGACTCATGGGAATACGATAAAGGCTAGTGATAGATTTAATAAAGAAAAGTCGAATTTGATTAGTAAATGGGGAACACAGCTGGCGTTGGATCCAGCTTACAACCCAAACCTAAGTCTTGCCCATCAGGATTTTAGGGTCGAAGTGAACATGCCCAGGAACTGGGATGTTAATTTCCACGATAGGCTCCGAATTCTTGGGATCCCTCTCCCAGGAGCGAGCGGTGACTATCGAGTGATAGAACCTTTCCATGCCTTAAGCTCTGCGGGCCTTGCTCAGTGTGAATATTATCGTATAGGAGAGGCTATATCGCGCAGTGTCAATACGGCAGAATTGCTCCGTCTACAGCCTGATGTAACGATAGTTCAAGCTGCAGTTGATGACGTACAGATGGTCATTTTGGAAGACTTGAAACAATTTTCGCCTGACGTTTTGCGTATTTTTGTGCTGGATGATCTCATCACAAAGGTTCCCGAAAAAAATTCTAAGTACCGGATCATTAAACAGGGCTTTCGTGACGTCCAGTCACGCTTGCGAAAGGCTTTGTCTCATAGCCAGCGATTAATTGTAACGACTCAACCATTGGCTGATTATTGCGTGGAGCTGATAGATGATATTCGGATTGTTCCAAATCGCTTGTCGCGTGAAAAGTGGTGTAATTTGATATCACGTAGAGGTCAGAGCGATAAGCCACGCGTCGGGTGGGTGGGTGCAGCCCAGCACGATGGTGACCTAGAGTTAATTTATGATGTCGTCAAGGCAACTGCGAATGAATTTGATTGGATTTTTATGGGAATGTGCCCTGATCCTCTCAAGCCATATATTCGCGAGTCTCATGAATTTGTTGATATCAGTGAGTATCCTGAAAAAATGGCTTCTCTAAACCTGGACATCGCAGTGGCTCCGCTAGAAATAAATACGTTTAATGAAGCTAAAAGTAATCTTAGATTGCTGGAGTATGGTGTGCTGGGTTGGCCGGTGGTGTGTACCGATATCTATCCTTATCGTACCGCTGATGCTCCGGTTAAACGTGTTGAGAATAGGGCGCAAGATTGGATTGACGCGCTACGTGAGTACGGAAATAACCCTGAATTGCGAAAAGTCGCGGGAGATGAGCTACGCGATTGGGTAGTAAAGCATTATATTCTTGAAGACCATCTTGATGAACTTTATGACGCTTTTAGCAGGGATCCAAAAGGAAGCATCAACGTGTTACAACGTCAATCGGCATAAAATTTGATTAGGTCCTTAAAACCACGTCCTTAGGACGTGGAATTGGTCCGATGGCTATGCCAGTCGGACAATTTTTACACTAC
>JAUZSW010569927.1:0-15301 GCA_034780735.1 Hyalogyrina grasslei
CGAATCCGAGTCACGAACTAAGGTCAGGTCAAATCCATAAACTCCATGATTCTCGTGTTGGTCGCTGGCGTGGCCAACATCGACTGAATTAAGAACAAGTGCTTGTCCTGCGGCCACTGAAAATTTGATAAACGTTGGGGCTTTATCTATCTGGACAATGGCATTGGCCGGGCTCGTGTCCCACGTTCCACCCGTCGAATTGGCCTCGAGGAAATCAAAAACACCCGAATTATGGAATTCCCAATCGCCGATGAAGCCATCGCCCACACTCCATTCGAGGGCAATATCGGGAGTCGCACCGGATCCATCCGACACCGTCCATCCAGCGCCATCCGCGGCAATGTTGCTTCCATAAGCAGCGGGGATATCCACATTGACCCCCGCTGCGCCGACGAACCCAATCGTCGATCCGTAGCTGGCTCCAGCCAAACAGCCTAAAACAACGACCAGTCCAACTATTTTTAGTTCTATTTTCATCATACTTCTCCTTTATTTATCTCCGGCCTCCCCTTTGTTGCAGCGAAGTATAAACCGAAAATCCTTTTCCTGATTATTATTTTCTTCCGTACCCACCAAGCGATACCCCGCTAGCGGATACGTATCCGCAACCATTCGAAAAATACAAATCGACCAAGTCGGCGTCAATGTTTTTTTTGAGTTTATGGCGTAAAAATGACGGGCCGAATATTTTAATCAATAACAGCCCAGCTTTATGCTTCCCGATGATTTCGATAGGCTTATGAAAATGTTACATATTACGTTTAAACTGTCAGTCAAAGGTGGAAAGCTTTTCGAACCAGCTGGCGGCAGATTTCGAGACGGATTCCTCAATCCGCTTTTATTGGAAAAATAAGCGCTAAAATAACGCCAGCCAGAGAACCCGATTACAACCGACGGCTAAAGGTGCTACATCGCGAGCCAACCGATTCACCTGCACTCTTAAGATGCTGATAAACAACCCACGGATATTTTGTGGCCCGTACCCATTCCCTTCAATGCGGTGGGTGCCTATTGGTTTGAGGCAATGGAAAAACGTAGAGAAAAATTTAAAAAAAGCGCCGCCCGATTCCAGGCGGCGGATATGGAACAACCGATTAGAGCCGGAGGCGGCGAAGAGCGACCAGACCAACGCCAACCATACTTACAAGACCTAGAGTCGTCGGCTCGGGAATCTGGCTGAAGCTTAGGTTGTCGATTCCCGACGCTGCTGTGGTTTGGTTGAGACTGGGGACGCCTTCATCATAGCGTGTAAAGGTGAGGGTATAATCTTCACCCAAGGCACCCGTGTAATCGATGGCTACCGTTTCAGCAGCAGTTTCAGCAACACCAACATCGGCAGCGCCCACGGCGGTTGAGGAACCCGTCCAGACTGTGGCCGAATCCGAGTCACGAACTAGGGTTAGGTCATATCCATAAACTCCATGAAGCACGTGTTGGTCGCTGGCGTGGCCAACATCGACTGAATTGAGAACAAGTGCTTTTCCTGCGGCCACGGAAAATTTGATAAACGTTGGGGCTTTATCTATCTGGACAATGGCATTGCCCGGGCTCGTGTCCCACGTTCCACCCGCCGAATTGGCCTCGAGAAAATTAAAAACACCCGAACTATGGAATTCCCAATCGCCGATCAAGCCATTGCCCACACTCCATTCGAGGGCAATATCGGGAGTCGCACCGGATCCATCCGACACCGTCCATCCGGCGCCATCCGCGGCAATGTTGCTTCCATAAGCAGCGGGGATATCCACATTATTGATCCCCCCCGCTGCGCCGACGAACCCAATCGTCGAACCGTAGCTGATTCCAGCCAAACAGCTCAAAACACCGATCAATCCAACTATTTTCATTTCTACCTTCATCATTCTTCTCCTGTTATTGCCCGATTTCATTCAATGCAGGAACCACTACCTATCGGGCTTCGAGCGGTGGTTTCTTTTTTTTCCGAGCCAGCAACCGAATGCCGCCTCTAAAAAATGTATCTCCGAGAAAGAGCCTCTCTTTTCATGTTCTTATCTTTCTATTTTTCGCATTTGGGTCATCCCGACTGGAATTCAATATTTAAATCGAGAATCCGGACGGGATTAACTTAGTTATTATTTTCTTCGGCGCTCGCCATGCGATACCACGTTAGCGGATACGTATCCGCAACCATTAGAAAGATATAAACCGTTCACCTCGGAGTCAATGTTTTTTTCGCGTTTTTGAGCCCGGAGTAGAATAGGATGAGACAGTAGTTGAGAGATTGAGGTGTCCAGCATGAAGGCACATACTTAAGGTCTTCTTGCCCCGCAAAAAAAAACCGTAGATTTAGAGCAAAAATTTAAGCCTGGACTTAATTTGTTTCCACCGGGCCTTCAAGCTTCACGTGGCCTCCGGAAGAGACCTGTACCGGACGCTTACGACAGAGCCAGCAGGGCGCCGACAATACACGAAGGTGCCGGGGAAAATAAAAAGCCCCCACGAAAAATCGAGGGGAGGATATTTTTCATCAACTGCGAAAACTAGGGCTGAGTGATTTTCAGCCGGATGAAAAGCTCGTCCTTGTCGGATCCGTTGATGCGGTGCTCGACTTCGTCGAACTCGGGATCGGCAGTGGTGTTGGTAGACACCAGATCCCAACCGTTGCTTGTCCATGGGCCACTCACCAAATCCCCGGTCTGCTCGACGGTGTAGGTAATATCTGCGTTCGGATCGGTCAAAACCACGTTAAGAAACCTCACGTTATCGTCCACGTCATAGACGAGGGCGGGTTCCACTCCCGCATCGAGCGAATCCGTCGGGTCGCCGCCGAGAGCATACTCGTAGACGTTGAGCTGTCCGTCGCCATCATAGTCTTCCTCGGGAGCAGAGTTCGCCTCGCCAGTGATTCCGTATAAATCCGTGTAGCCCGTGTAGCCAGCAGATACCAGAATGAACGTTAGAGCGGGACGCCGAGACACATCAATATGATCAACGGTAGCGATAGTGTATACATCCTCCAGCTGGTCCAAGTCACTAGCGACCGGAAGTGGACCCTGCCAGCGCAATCGGAACACCGCATTGCTCAACGCCGGAGTGGCTCCACCGTTGTAAACGCCTTGCAGAGCCGACACCAGGGCGGCATCAGACCACCACAGTTTAACGCCTTGAATCGTAGGGGTCATAAAATTCACCATGGAAGCCTCTGCTGGCGTACTATAATCGGATAGCTCAACCCTGCCGCTATCTTTGAAAAACAGATCTACCTGAAGATTAGGTTGGGAACCGCTTGTTGTAATCCTATTTAGAAACCATCCCATTCTAGCACTATCGATGGATTCTCCAGCGGGAAGGTCGGGCAATTCCACGACAAAAATTGCGGATGAAAGCGTCTCCGAAGTCCAGTCACCAATGTTTAAATGTTGGTCCGCAGCATTCAAAGGAGGTCCATCCGCAACCCCATCTTGCACGGCAACGTCATATAAACGGGCATCGTCTATGGGCCTAACGGTAACGGTCTGGGTTGCAGCAGGGGGCTGCTGGGTCGCAGCAACGGTCAGGATCGAAGTAAGGGTCAAGAGCGGACGCCGAGACACAATAGCATGATCAACGGTAGCGATATTGTATGCATCCTCCAGAGCGTCCAAGTCGCTGGCGGCCGGAAGAGGACCCTGCCAGCGCAACCGGAATACCGCATGGCTCAACGCCGGAGTGGCTCCACCGTTGTAAACGCCTTGCAGGGCCGACACCAGAGTGGCATCAGACCAGGCATGGGTATTTAGAACCGTAGATGCAGGGGTCATTAAATCCACCATGGAAGCCTCCGCCGCCGTAGTGTAGTCGGACTTCTCAACCATACCGGTATCTTTGAAAAACAGGTCTACCTGAAGGTTGGGTTGAGAGCCACTTGTTGTAATCCTATTTAGGAACCATCCCATTTCGGCACTATCGATGGACTCTCCAGCGGGAAAGTCGGGCAATTCCACGACAAAAATTGCGGATGAAAGCGTATCCGAAGTCCAGTCACCAACGTTCAAATGTTGATCCGTACCATTTAAAGGAGGCCCTTCCGCAACCCCATCTTGCACGACAACGTCATATAAACGGGCATCGTCTGTGGGTCGAACGGTAATTGTCCGAGTCATCGTTTTTTGTATATCATCATCCTGCAATGCATAGTTATATATTCTGACATCATCAATCACTCCGTGCGCATACCATGCGTAACTTGGGACGGTATTAAATCCACCAATTTTCCACAGGTTTTCTCCATGTTCATAGGCTGGTATAGAGGCATCAAAAGAGCTCTCTCCTTCAATAAGTCCATTAACATATATCTTCACCTTACCTGCGGCTTTATCAACTACGCCGGTTACCAGATAAAAATTGTTAGTCTCAAAAATACGGGAGGAAGTTGCATTAACCCATATTTTTGATGCTCCATCATCTAACCAAAAACCCATAGAAAATTTCTTTTCATACGTATAGGATATCCCTATGTGGTAGCCCTGTTTTCCTATGATGGAATAATATCGATCGGCCGCTGCTGTATTAGCTGGAACTGAATCGGGCTTGAACCATGCAGATAAGGTATAACTGTCCTGTTGGACATTTTCTAATAACGAGGCATTAGGGATATTGACATAATCATCACTGCCGTCAAATGACAATGCCGACCCTGTCATTCCATCAACCCAAGCTGCACCGTAAATGGTTCCATTATTATTCCAGGCGGAATCATTGGCTATAGAGCCGGAACCTTCATCTAGTTTCAGTTCCAGCACCATGCTATTGAGTGGTGAAGTAAGCGATATATTATTTATAAATTCAATATCATAGGGTTCTCTATCGCCAAATGAATTCGTTTTAAAATTTTCACCATCAAGTACGGTTGATAGAAACCCAATCTCATACGTTTTATTATCAATAACTCTTGTGCCATAAGGACATACTCCAATTCTCCAGTATGCTGCATTTTCATCACAAATTTGTACCGCAGGTGCTCCGATATGTTCAAAATAATTGTTTTTTATTGTCATATCCGGAGACATAACAAGGACTCCTCTGACCGTCATCTCTCTAAAGGTACAATCTTCTACTATGGCATCTCTACCGGAATGGCAATCCATACTATAGACCGCGGGCAAGGATAGTGAGATGGCTGAGCTAAGAGTAACTCTAAATACATCTGTTGTTTCCCCGTTCCAATCATTCACTCTTTCCCAGGATGATATATTACGCTTCCCAAGGTAAGATAAACCATCCCATGTGTAGAAATCAATCGAGTCATTTTTTAATATTTGCGGAGAATTTAACGCTAAAATATATGTTGTGCTATTTTCCTTATACAACACACTATTTAAGCTTCCATGAACATGAACACCATCATCGCCAGCATATTCAAATAGCCCGTTTTTTATAATAGGTCCATTATGCTGCATCACTGAATGAATCCCATCTGCACCAATCGACATTAGTCTTGTTGTGCCAGGGCGTCTTTTAATTGCACAATTCGTATAGTAATTAGGACCAACACCGTTGCCTTCGTAAAAGCCTACCTGGGTTGCTGAGTACAGGGTAATATTATCAAGAGTTATATTTTTTGAGTTTCCCAGACATATAGCAGGTCTACTCCCTCTTAAATGGATTGCAATCAAATCGCCGACTTCTACATTTACCTGTTCCCAGCTGTACGAGCTCTTACATTCTGTTCTATAGGTTCTTGGTGAAATTGGAGTTGTTTTAAAAAATGGTATAACTCTTGTTCTGCATTGGTAGTCCTTAAATTTTCCAGTAATAGGGTCAAATAAAAACATGTGCACCCAAGGCACGACATTTTCATAGGGTAGATCCGCAAGAGCAGATACCGCAGTTTGAAAATCTTCATCCAATAGAATATCTATCTCTTTTGTTCCAGGATAAACGGCTACAATTTTACCCTGTACATAAGGAAGAGGATCCCAATCGACATACATATTTTTAATCGTTAAATTTTTGCAACTACCTATATATAAAAATTCAACTGCACTGCCACTTACTCTACTGTTTTCAATCCAGAACGTTGACCCACCGAAGTCAATTGTCATTTCATGCGTTGATCCAGAAATAGTAATAGGTGAGTTGTCAGAATCATTTTCAAATCTATAATGTCTGGGTTCGGTAATAATAAATGATGCCTCTCCTGAACTAATTGCGTTCAGAAGATTTGTTTTTAATTGTTGACCCGCCACACGCTGTTCTGCTTTTTCTGTTTCAGTAAATTTCAACGAACTAGGCAGACAAACACTGCCGTCAGAAGCGGCAAATAATGAATTTGACCAAATAAAAATGGATAAGCAGGCTAAATTTAAGATTTTACATAATTGAGTGAACATATAAGTCTCCATATTTGAATCGGTGTTATAGCCTAACATTTAAAACGTCAGGCCAAAAAAACATCGTCAGCCATCATACTTTAAAATTTACGCACCTTTTCTGCTTCGGTAAAAAACTCTTCTCTTTCTAACCTACTAGCGACTATGCGGTAACGTTCGCGCATTAGTCAATGCTTTATTGAAAGGAAGACTGTAAAGGTGGCCAAATCGAGTTTGTTTCCTATGAACTGCCCCTGCGCTTCCTGTTGCCTCCCATCCCGCGTTACCGCGACGCAGTTACGATCAGCTACCGACTTAGCAACTTCAACCGGACCGGACTTTCTCCAGCAAGTGGCGTGTGCTTAAAGGTGAACTGGATCGTAATTCTGTTCGAGTTCGCGAACGCACCGCACTCCACCAGACACCGCGAAACAGAACTTCGCGCTACGTCAAACCACCACCCATCGGATCAACCTCTTACCCTGGCTCCTGCACCTTCCGCCCCGCGTTTTCTCCATTGAGGATGTCCGCTGGATTTTGAAATATCCGGTCGGGATTTGCCATTTGCAAACGAGCGGAATCATGCCACCCCCAGCCCACTGCAACAGCCTGCACTTTGGCGCGATGCGCCTCCAGCATATCACCACGCGTATCTCCCACATAGTAAAGTGTGTGATCGGTATATTGCCTCTGGAGCGTCCCTATTTTAACGACTTTGCTGATGTCTATATCTCCACCGAGCACCGCCCGAACAGCAACAATGGCGTTTTCCTCCAGGATATTCCGAACAAAGGAACTATCATTCGAGGTAATGACGTAAACTGGGTATTCCCTTCCCAGCTCATTCAACACTTCACCCATGCCAGGAAATAAGGTGGTGGTCTCTTTTGATTGAGCCAAAAAATGCTTTAGGTGTTCCATAAACAGCATTTCCCTGCCCTTTTCCAATCCATAGGCATACAGCCCCTCGAACATATTCCCATCAAAAACATCCAGAAAAGAACGAGGGGACAACGATTCAATTCCCAATTGCAGACAGGCTCGCTGGAAGGCTTCATAAAAAGATTCCCGAGTATCGGCTATCGTTCCGTCAAAATCAAAAATCCAAACTTTTTTCATAATACGTTCCACTGTTTTTCTTGCAGGCCACGAGTTCCGAAACTACTTCCTGTTGAATCTATTCGGGAACCTGCAAACAAGCCCGCTGTTGATTATGGATGGTCGTGTACCGAGCCAGTTCTTCCGCCTCCTGCCCCAGACTCCAGCCTAACAATTCCTTCATCCATCCGGCCACACATTGCGCTGTATCGAGGGGGTCTTCAAGATAATGACACCAGCTTGTTCGGCGAACCATTACATCGTCGAGATGTACGGCCCATTCGTGAGTCACGTAATATTCGACCACCTCGCGCGTGACCTTCGGCGGGCGGCATCCCGAATATTCAGTTTCCGCAGGTGCTCCCAGAAGGAGTGGGGTTTTTGCTGTTTTGCAATCCCTTGCTGGTATTCCCAGATGCTTGACAAATGAATCAACCGCCTGTTCGGCAATCAGCCGATAGGTGGTCAGCTTCCCGCCGGTTACATCCCACCACCCGGATTCGGACATGGTGATTTCATGCTTGCGGGAAATATCGGAGGGGTTTCCTTTTGAATCCGCCACCAACGGCCGCAACCCAGCCCATGTACTCACAACATCATCTCTCGTCAACTTGGCCTCTGGAAAATAGGCATTGATGTTGGAGAGAACATATTCAAGATCGTCCGCATCGCAAACCGGATCTTTCAGCGCGCCTGAATAATCCGTATCCGTGGTTCCTACAATGGTTCGATCTCCCCAGGGGATCAGGAAAAGAACTCTGGACTCGTCGGTAAGCACCACGGCAGAGGGAACCTCCATGCGCTTGCGGTCAATCACCAGATGCACACCTTTGGTTGGGCGGAGAGCGACCTTGCTTTGCTCAAGCTCTGGAGACCAAACCCCGGTGGCATTGATGATACCATTGCATTGAACCGTCCAGTGCTTTCCAGAGGAGATATCCTCTATCTCGCACGCCCAGCCCTGCTTATTTTTTTGCGCACCGACAAAGCGGGTGTAGTTGCGTAGCTCGGCTCCATTTTCCTCGGCGGATGCCAGCGTATCCATGACCAGCCGAGCATCATTCGTCAAGCCATCGAAATAGCGAACCCCCCCTGTGGAATTGTCCAGCCCCAGCTGTGGGAGCAACCGCTTGAGACCTGTAATGGAAAGGTTAGAGGACTTGCCCAGGTTTTTCTTCCCGCATAGCAGGTCGTAGATGCGGACACCAATAGCCATCTGCCACTTGGGCCACGAGGTCTTCTTGTAGGTCGGAAAGATAAAAGGAAGCGGTTCGGCAAGATGCGGAGCAATGCGGTAGATCACACCCTTTTCGCGACTTGCTTCAAAAACCAGTGGCAGGTTCCCCTGCGCCAGATAACGGATTCCGCCGTGCAGCAGGCGGCTTGATCGGCTACTTGTTCCTCCGGAAAAATCGTGTTGCTCAACCAACAGGGTCTTAATTCCGCGTAGCGCAGCATCTCTTGCTATGCCTGCACCAACAATCCCACCGCCGATAACAACCAAATCCGTCGAAAGACTGGGTTGACCTTTTCTACGTAACTTATTCATATAAAAATTTAATTCCTCATAATAATTAGTGTTTAAATGTCATTAACAATTGTCTCCGTGACAGAGGTTCTCCTGATGCGGAGATTTATTAGTACTTGTCCGTTATCGGACGCGATGGAAAGACTCGGCCACAGGTTTTATCCATATACCGGCCAACCGGAAGCCGACGTAGATTTTCTAGGTTTTCAAACAGCCATTTATTCGGGGTTTGATGGGCAATAATCTTTCCCCGCGCATCGGTGATCACCACCAAGTTGCGCAACTTCATCTTGGGCCGCTCAACCGCCTTGGGGGGAACAAACTTCTGCTCCTCCTTCTTCACCACCGTGAAGACCACCAGCATTCCCGCCAGCAGAAAGAGCCCAATATGGATCAGGATACTCAGCACCACGGCTCGGGGCATTCCCTTCATCATGTTCTGATTTTTTTCAGATCGTCTCTTCATCTTATAGTACCTTTAAATATTTACTGATCGAATTACAGAAGACAGGGTGCAAAAAACTAATCCAACTTGTCCTTGAGGTGAGGATTGTTGTTCCATAACAGGATAAACAAAAACATTCCAATTAGAGCGGAGATCACCAGCATGAAGAGTCCCGAGCCCCATCCATATTTATCGACGATCGCTCCCATTCCCCATCCTGAAACAATGGTGCTCATATAGCCGAACAGCCCCGTCAACCCGACCGCGGCGGCTCCCGCCTGTTTGGGCACCATATTGACGGCGATCACCGCCACTAAACACTGAGGGCCGTAGATCATAAACCCCGCCCCCCAAAGTAGCACACCGTTGATCACCACGGACTCAACGGGAAGTTTCCAGAAAAGAAAAATAAACACAGCGCATAGCAGCATGTAGATGGCCAGCAACCGGCCTCCGTATCCTTTGAACACCTTGTCCAGTGCCCAGCCACCAACCAACATGCCTGCTAGTCCGGCGACCTCGTAGCCGCCAACAATTCCGGCCGCTTCGGTCAGATCGATTCCCCGATCCTGCGACAAAAACGTGGGGCCCCAATCCATAATGGAATAACGGACGATATAGACAAAAAAGTTGGCCAAACTAACCACCCACATCCACGGGTTCTTAAAGATGTATTTCACCACGACTTCCTTATACGAGGCACTTTTCCCATGTTCCGTGTCGCCTAAATCCGCCTCTTCGCCGCGGTATTCTTCCACTGGGGGCAGCCCGAGCGACTGCGGCCGGTCGCGTAAGCGCCACAGGACAAACAACGAAATTACGGTGGCAATTCCCGCCGGAACAAAAAAGCAAGATCTCCAACCAAACTTCACCACCAGATATCCGTTCAGGAACACGACCAACGAGGCTCCGATCGTGCAGGCCGTATTGGCAATGGAAAACTTGATGCCCCGCTCCTTGGCCGAAAACCAATTAACCAGCGTCTTGCTGCACGGCGCCCAGCCCATGCCTTGGAACCAGCCATTGAGAATCCAAAAGGAGGCAAAGGCAATGATCGCGCTACTCAGTCCGAAAAACACGTTGGCCATCGCCGAAATAATTAATCCCAACGCCATGAAATAGCGGGGGTTCGATCGGTCGCCCGCAAACCCATTTATGAATTTTGAAATACCATAAGTGATTCCGAACGCGGTTAGGATTAGTCCCAGTTGCGCCTTGGAAATATTAAATTCCGCCTCGATGGCTGGCATGGCCACGGCGAGGCTTTTTCGGACAAAATAAAAGCCCATATAGCCAATCAGGATCGAATATATGGAGCGAAAGCGCCAATAGCGATAGCGCTTGCACATTTCATCTTGATCCGCGATGCGGGGCGCATCCGGTACAGACTTTAAAAAATCAACTATTCCCTTTGCCATCCACTTGCCTTTTTTTACCTGTTTAGACTAACCATGCCACTTCCATACTCTCGCACCTCAGCGCTATCCATCATCGATGGACTGCTAGCGGCCTCTATTTATCCAGCTCATAGACGGTGTATTTCGTCTCCCACTCCAGACTCTTGCTGGGTTCAACCACCAGCGAGACAAACGCTTCTGGGCAAAGCATGGCTTGCTCGATATACAAATGAAAACGCTGAAGTGGTAATTCCCCCTGGATGTGCATGCCCACTCCGGAGTCGCTGTTCTCTATGATAAAACAGTTTTCCGAAGCCGTTTTCTTGAATCCATCCAATGCAACCCAGATTTTTTCATCTTCAGGAATGGCATCACTAAAGGTCAGTGTATCGCCATTCAAGTTAATATATTCCCTCAACTTTCTTTGAACCACATTGGCTTCAAACGGGAAATTCAACGTATAACTTTCCCCGATGGGATTATTGTCGATCAGTACAAAGTTGTGGCCATAATGAACGGTCTCAATGCGGTTTGTTCCCGTGTTTTCAAGCCTGCGTTCAATCAACATCTCCGGACGACCGTCCATGAGGGACACCCGTTTTACGTAGCGGTATCCCCATCCCTTGAAGTCGGTTATTTCATGAATAAATTCGATCCAGTCCCTACCTTGTTTCACCTGCCAATCTCCGTGATTCAGCACGGGATAAAGCTTTGTGAAATCATAGGCACCCTCATCCGAATCCTTTTCCAGAATACCGACGCCTATCTTAAGAAATCCATCGCCACATCTTGCCTCTTCGTAACCCAACGGACCGGGCAGACCACAGATGCCTATCGAAAACTCCTCCGCCATTCCGCAACCGGAAGAGGGTTCATGGGCCATATCGCTGTGGTCATGGAAAAAGGTGTGCCCATCCCAACGCACCTGATCCACTATTCCCGACCGGTCGAACCGAGTGCCTCGGTAATTTTCTTTGTTCGGCAAACGAATATCAACCTCAAGAACACCGTTCGAAAGAGTCACCGAAGGAATCACGGCTCCCATGGATGGATCCCTCATTCTCGCAACCGTGGACAGGGTAAGTGCCGCAAAAGAGTTCTGTTTGATCATTGTGGCCCCGTTAATAGAGCAAGTGGATTCTATTTAAGCTGAGATATTGCGTGCCACAGAGCGTAACATCCGCCTTGTGCAAGGCCATACGATCACCGATCCCAATACATTTCATACCCGCAGCCACAGCACCCTCAACCCCTGCCACGGCATCCTCAACAACCACACAGCTCGCGGGATCAATACCCAGCCGGTTCGATGCCTGCAGGAAGCCTTCTGGATCTGGCTTGGTATTGACAATATCATTACCGGTAACAATCACCTCGAAGAGGGATCGAATGCCGATCTTCTCGAGAATACAATCCGTATTCCGGCTGGAAGAGAAGATGGCGGACTTCAGCCCCGCTGCATTCAGCTCCGCGATGAAAGATTCTATACCGGGAAGGATGTCGGCGGGGGTCAGGTTTTCGAGCAGGGAAACATAGGCTCTGTTCTTGCGACTTGCCAGCTCCTCCATTTCTTCCTGCGAATACTGTTGCTCGCTCTTCTCTAGAATAATCGCAAGGGATTCCATACGACTAACCCCCTTGAGACGCTCATTGACTGCCTCGTCGAATGGGATTTCCAGCTCATCGGCAAGAACCTTCCATGCCTGATAGTGGTATTTGGCCGTATCGACAATGACCCCGTCCAGATCAAAAACCACCGCCTTCGGCCGATGGCGGTGCAGAAATACCTTTGGCAACTCGGCGGTGTAGCCATCCTTGGTGAGCGTTATTTCATCGCCCCCCACGTTGATTTTTTCATGACTTCCCTCCAATAGTTCGAAACACGATTCTTGCTTGTTGACCGAAACACGTATGAGAGCCCCTTGGTGTCGAACACGGAATGAGTAGCGCTCCCAGGCATCGGGAATGATGGGGTTGAAGGAAAGTCCATGTTCGCCAACCACCAATCCCCCAAACCCCTGAACCACATTAAGCCATGTGCCCGCCATGGAGGAAATATGAAGGCCTTCCTCCGTATTATTATTCGCATTTTCCAAATCCAATCGCGAAGCCCGCAGATAATAGGCATATGCCTGCTCGTAGCGCCCGTTCCGAGCTGCGAGGATGGAATGAATACAAGGGGAGAGCGATGATCCATGTTCGGTTCGCTGTTCGTAGAAGCGATAGTTGACTTCGAGTTCTTGTTGAGTGAACGCCCCAGGAAAGAGATACATTGCCATGAGTACATCGGGTTGTTTTATCAGATCATGTCGCCACATTTTCTCCGATGTCCACTTACGGGAAATCGGGATATCGCGCTCGCGATCAAGCATCTCGAGCGGGAAGGGGTTCATCGAGGTGGTGCTATCGTCCTGAAGGTAGATGCCCAGATCATCATCCCGACCGAGAATCATGCCCTTTGCCTTTTTGCACCATGCAAGGCGCTCTTCATCATGAAAATGGAGTCGGGCGACAATTAAAGCCCACTTTTCGGGGACTTCACTCTTTATTTTATCCATGGAATCGGCGGCAAATTCCATGGCCCATTTAGCGAGATAGTTGGTATAGAAATTGTTGTTGATCCACGGTTGATACTCATCTGGCCCCGTTACTCGATTGATTCCGAACCCTTTTCTATCGGGGATCCAGTCCGTACGGTCGTGCCAGAAACGAGCCACCTCAATCAGGACATCGATCCAACGGTCGTGAAATGCGTCCCGATCCAGCCCTGCCCTATCGGCTTGATAGATTGCCCAAGACATGATGCCGCAGATATGGATCTCTCCCATTCCATATTCACTAACGGCACAGTCATCCGTGCCGTCGATCGTCATCATGGGGTACATCGCCCCGCGATAGCCAAACTCCGAGGCTCGTTGACGCGCACCGTTCAACGTTTTATACCTATACTCAACTAGGCTTTGAGCTGCCTGTGGATGGGTCAACAGATAGAAGGGGAGGCAGAAGGCTTCGCTGTCCCAAAAAGTCAATCCTTGGTAGATTTCCCCGGTAAGTCCTTTGGCACCGATGTTAAGGAATGGGTCGCTGCCGGTGTAGGTATTGAAAAGATTAAATAGAGAGAAACGCATTCCTTGCTGTGCTGCCGGATCGCCATGAATCTCGACATCACCACTTTCCCAGAGTTTCCCCAATTGTTCAGAATGCATCGCGGCGAGGTGGTCGTAGCCCTGTGTTTCGACCTCATCCATATGCTGGCGGCTCTTTTTCTCAACAAAATCGATAATCTCACGTTCTGTCTCCGCATCCACAGATGAACCTTTCGAGGCAGAGTCTTTGCCAAGCAGTCCGTAGGGATGACCGGCATCCCGACTGGTCCAGACGGAAACAAGCTTGTCGCATCGGTATTCTTCCCCTGTTTCCGGTGTAAACGTCAGTTCATGCCAGACTGATTTTTCTTCAACTAGGAATGTCTCGTGATCCGTTCGGAAGCCATGGGGTCGGATGCACATCCGATGAATAAAATACTGCCCGGTTGCCCCGACTTTCATCAGCAGAGAGGTGTTGCCAGACTCGGCGAAAGCCTTTATGCACTGATGATGATCATGCTCGGCATTCATGATCTGATTGCTACGTTCGCCGTCAAGAGCCAAGGAGATGGTTACCGGCAATTCATGATTCAATGCCGTAACACGCAACCGGATGGCGGCAAGATGCCTATCTGCATGGCTGACAAACTTTTCCCAGCATAATGCCGTCCGGCACCCGTCGCCATGCTCCCAAACCAGTTTTCGCCGCAACACCCCCCGCTTCATATCCAAAACACGCTCGTATTCCGAATAGCTAGAGCGATCCATATAAAAAGTCTCGCCGCCAATCCGAACCAGCGTACGTAGCCAATTGGTGGTATGGATCATGGAATTAGCATCAGAGGGCAATCCCTTTCGTTTCCATTCATACACCAACTTGGCTCTGCTGTAGACCCCGCCCAGATAACAACCCTCCAGTGTGTCTGACGCTACGCCTTCCTCAAAATTCCCGCGAATCCCCATATATTCATTCGCTAAAGAGAAGATCGATTCGGAAATCTCATTCCGGTCTAAAGCATGCGTATCTTCCACGATCCGCCACGGATCCATTCCATATTTCATTTTGCTCTTATTCATTAAAAACACTAACCCTTTACAATATTCATTACTGTTTCTGCCTGCCCCAACGACTCCACCTGAATACCACCGATCATAAAATGATTGAGCTTTAAGCCGAACTCGGCCTTTAATTTTTTTAATTCATCAACATCAAATTCATCCCAGCAATAAATCAGCACCTTTTTTCCGGCATCAATGGTTTTGTGGTACATATCCCACCAACGCTCATGCATGACCGGCTCTATCCCCGCACCCGGAGTCCACTGAATCGTATCAATTTCCGGTATCGAGAGCAGATGGTCATGATGCGGAATAGCACCGGGGCCGTCCCAATGATAGATGCAATAGTCTAGACGTTTGGCCATGGCCTTGAGAGT
>JAUZSW010571038.1:0-15279 GCA_034780735.1 Hyalogyrina grasslei
CCCATGCGGCGCATGGCTGAAAGGATGGCGTTGTCGCTCATTGGGCGGTCGCCTTTGGGATTTCTGGCGCTGGGAAACACATAGCGGCCATTGCCGGTGAGGGGTTGCAGTTCTTCCAATATTTCAACTGCCTGCCGAGCGAGAGGAACAATGTGCTGTGTATCGGTTTTGGTGACTATGTATCGCCATTCGGCATTGTCCAGATCAATATCTTCCCATTGTGCATGGCGTAGTTCATCGGGGCGCACAAAATACTAGAGGGGCCGGGTAGGGTGCCTTCATAGCCATCCAGTGCGTCCGGTAGCAACGGCATAGTGGAACGCTTGCCACAGCTACCCAATGCGCAGTGGGCGGTTTCCAATGCGCCGCGCTGTTCGATTCGGCGGACGGCTTCCAGTAGTTGGGGGGCGGTAATGTCGGCAATCGCCTTGCCGCCGACCCAGGGGAAGATGTCTCTTTCCAATCGGCGGATGATCCGGTTTGCATGATTGGCCGACCAGTTAGGTTCGTGCTTGGCGAACCATTCCCGCGCAACCACCCCAAAGACGTGATCAACCTTTTTGAGGTAACTCACTCTTCATTATCCCAGATTACGGTTTTTCCACAAAAAGTAAAATGCTTTTAACTCCAACCTCTCCGCGCAAACCAGAAACATTGACGGTTAACATGTGCTCGCCAGCTTCAAGCTTCGAGGGATTCCAGCGCCACGTAAAAGGAACATAGCCTTGTTCCTGTTCAGAAACAAACTGATTATCAATAAAAAATGAAATTTCATAGAGACTTTCTTGTAACTGAGTTCTTTCCTGTTCCGCTAAATTCACTTGAATAGGGCAAGGGCACTTGATTTTTACTCGCCCCTGATCATCCTTAGGGTATGATTCTAGAAACTTAACCAAAACAGAAGGGCTGAGATTAATGCTTTTAGGAATATAATAATGTTGCTCTATCCGATTCCCATTGCGTTCCAATATATGATCATTCTTTTTAATAGGCAGCCAGTCAGGCTTTTGAATTGTTTTACGATACTTACGGTACTCAGTCTCTTTATTACCGCTTGTAATAATTGAATACTCAGGCAGGCGATAAGCACGTACGAGCACGGATAGTTTCTCATCCTTATAAATATTGCGAAGCTTATCCTGATCAAATCCATTCCAACGAATAATTACTTGACCTCTATTCTTCGGCCCCCAATTTGTGAGGGTTCTTAACATTGGGCCACCTTTAATTCCCACTCTCGCCAATACCCTCGATGGGTATGGCAGTTCAAAGCTAATATTCTTATCAGGAGTAATAGTCACATTCAAATCTTTGACCACTTCCCCTCCTGTTGTTCGCATATCAAGGTGAGACTCTTTTCCTGATATAATGTCTGTCGCATGAATAATAGGTAAGTAGGCCTCGTCTGCAACAACGTTCCCTTTGGAGTCTTTACCATCCCACATTAGCTTATTAGCCCCTTTCTTCAGTGACTTGCTAGATTTGAGCTCGCGAACTAAATCGCCATCTGGGGAAAGGATATCAATAGATACATTTGCTGTACTCCCCAACTCAAAAGGAATTGAAAAAACACCACCTTGTGCAGGTGCAAACTCTGATTTTTCATACGTGATAAATTTTATCTTATCGTTGGCAAAGGTTGAAAAAGACAGCAAACAAATAACAGTGATAAAAAAACTCTTCATTAGAGATTAATCCTTAGATTTCTAATTTCTGATACACCTGCGGGCAGTACAACGGGCTTTGCAATTGCTCCCTCGCCTTGATGCATTAACAGTGCCTTTCCCTGGGTGTGACGAATAAAAAACAATTCACCCTCAGAATTAATTGCAGGATCGGTATCAGTTACATCGCCCTTGCTTATCTGTTGCGCCCTCGGAGAATCAGTTTGGCCAGCCACCATAGATACGGCCTGTCGCCATATGTGATATGAGCCTTGTTTATTTGATGAGAAATAGATCCACTCTCCTTTGCTATCGATGATAGCCTGCCTCGATATTTGGCCCAGTAAAGTAATCTGTTCGGCTTCGCCACTTACCAGATTTTTGCGCCATATTTCCTGGATAATATGACCGCAGTCCAGAGAGCAATGTACATGACCGTAATACAACCACTTACTGTTATGAATATAGGGCTCAAACTGTGAAGAGATTTGACGGACAACGTGGTTAATCACGCCATTAGTCCAGCTAACAATGTCTGCTTCACTACTTTTTCCATGGGGCATTTTTACCATATACAGCATGCGTTCTGCTTTATCCCAAAAGAGTTGGGCATAACTATCATTTTCTAGCGGAGTAAACAGAACTGTTTCCTTTGGGTGTTCATTCAATGTGAGTTGGCAAAGTCGACCCTCATTATCAAGGTAATAAACAACTCCTTCGGTCGCTGAATAGTACAGTTCTCGTGGTTCACTAGCCGTTTTAAAAGATTGGTAGTCCTTATCGCCTACATTTTTAAAGAATAATATCCACTCATCCCCTTTAAATCCCATAAAATAGAGGGCTTCATTTTTATTTTCGATACTGCTACTAGCTGAATAAGCAATATTTGTAAAGATAATAGAGGCAGCCATTAGGCCAATTAAATAGAATACTGTATGTTTAACAAACATTAAAAAGACTCAATTTATCAAAGAAAATCGCGGTGAGAAAACGCCAAATATTCGAACTAAAATAAACCCCATCAGGCTAACACCCATAAACAGATAGAAACCAAACATAAACCCACTTTTGGTTTCACTCCCCACACCCAAACCATGAAAATATACTAAGGTAAAGACAAGATAAGACAGTCGATGCAACCAAACCAACCATGATGTACGTTTTGCAACCAAAGAAAATAAGTAGCCAATTATTGCTACAAATAAAATCATCCAGAACGCAATCGCCCCTAAAGAAAGGAAGCTATTATAAGACCCATGCAAAAAATCAGGAAAAAGCAAATCAAAAGTGATGAGTCCCTTGCGCATCGCAACGGCTGCAACAAAAAATCCTAGATGTAAAACAATCAAAGTTAGGGAGAAAACAGCAATAATTCGGTGCCCGCTTATACTCCATGGCAATAGATACACGCTAATAGCAGAATGTCGTAATACGGCATAGCTCATGTGTGCCCAAAGAAAAACCAGGCCATACAAACCAAATAGCTTGCTACCTACATATAGAGATTGCCCTGGTGGCATCGAATAGGTAAAGTAGTCGAAGATATTTCCTTCAGAATAGATCCAAGAAAATACGGGAATTGTTAGTAACATGCCCCAGAAAGCCCTATTGATGATGCCCCCTCTTAGACTATGCAAGTTCATTTAGAGACCCGCAGACATTCGTCAGGGTTTTTAACGCATTCTTGTAATTGTTGCTGTGCCACAGCTTGTTCTAATGCCTGGGTTCCAGCAACGGGTAAACCCAATGCTTTCCAGCCATTAATGCCATAGGGCTTCATAATAGCGGTATTTTTTAAGCCTGCTTTTTGTTGTAATGCGCGTGCTAATTCAAATCCTCTAAAATCTTTTAAGCAGTAGGCAATCACCTTATCGGCATCTTTAAACTGTTTTGCGACGCTAGCATTAACGTCGCGCAGCCTTAAATTAACGGCTCCGGGGATATGAAATTCATCAAACTCATTTGGCTCCCTCGCATCTAAATAGACTATCTTCTCGCCCTTTTCTGTCCTATTCAAAAGCTCCTGGATCTGTATTTCCTCAACCAGTTTATTCCTATCTTGTTCTGTAAAATCAGCTCGTTCTGTTATACATCCCGTATCAGGAGTTAGCGCTCGTTTAAATGCATCTTGTGTTAGATTTTCTGACTGCTTATTACTTAGTAGGCCCGCTAAATTATCGAAAAATTGTAAATAGCAAGCAAATGAGACTTTTTCACGACCGTAAGAAGTTTGTAAGTCCCTATAGGCAATTTCGATGACAGGCGAGCGTGGGTGAATATGCCCAGACCAAAAGTCTACCTCAATATCGTGGATAATTTGAATAAGATCGTCCACAACACCAGATTCAATCGAATACGCGGATACCATTTTGGCCAGAGCGGAGGTTTCATTGGTTCGAACAAATTGTGATTTTGGAATATCAAAGGCCGTAGCATCAGGCAGATCTTCATTAACCGGGATAAAACGGATGATCGCTTCAGGGTCGATTTTACGATTAATCAACCACACAGACGCCCATTTATCAGGGCCAATACCTTGCCAGGTATAATATATTTGACGGGGCGTTTTTTGCAGGCAAGAAGTAAGTGAAAGAGCCAGGCTCAAGCATAGAATAAAAGAAAATAAACGGGTGGTACCTTCTGCATCTGTGCGCCAATACTGCATTCTTGCTGATCCTCCGTGATACTTTTCTTATCCGTTTCTCCAACATCCTGCAATCCCACAATACTCACTAGCGTGAGTTCCTTCACCCGTAAGCAGCACATTAAAACAGTCGTATAATTAACAGTTAATACGCTCCATTGCAAGTAGCTAACTAAAGGCCTCAGGGCAATCAGACTCATATTCTCTAGACAACTACTGAGAGGGCTAAAAGGGTTTGTAACTTCCCCGAAGTTCTCCGCAATAGAATAACTATTACGACTCACCTCGTGAAACTTATAAACCCTTTTTTCTCCGCTTAATTCTAGTCGGACTTATTCAGAGCTTCCTTAAGTAGTCGACTGGAACGCCGGATTCGGAAAATTGAAAACTCAGACCAAGCCTCGGCAACAAATCCCAATTGAAGACTTTCTTGGGTAGCTTCTATGTTCACAACAATTTACAAATGAGACGTTGTGAAATTATAGGGAAGCTAATACGGTATCCAAACGGATAAGGATAATTTAAGGAAGAATCTATACTTAATTCCGAGTGTAATTAATATTTCACCAGCGCCTTGCTGAGCCACTCCCCCCTGATTCTCCTATCCATGCTTTTCCTTACACTGATAGTTCCGCAAGCATTTGTGGGCATTCGGGGTGATACACCGCGTTATTAAAGGACGGAAAATTAAATAAAAGGGAAGTTAAATGGATTTTATTAAACAGCTTTTTGTGGCGTGTTTGCTCCTCATTGTTTCATCCACCGCATTAGCAGATACCCCACCTGCCGCAACCTTGATTGCACCGGAAGGTGAAATATCAACCAGTACCCCGGCTTATCAATGGAATGCAGTATTGGATGCAAGCTGGTATTACCTGTGGGTAAATGACAGTACACGCAACACGCTGATAAACAAATGGTATACCTCGGAAGAGGCGAGCTGTGATGCTGAAAAATGTTCTGTTGCGCCCGAAACTCCACTGGCTAAAGGTAGTTATACATGGTGGATACAAACATGGAGTGATGCAGGAGGCTATGGCGATTGGAGCAAATCTAAGGATTTTAGTGTTGCAGATAGTGAGCAAGCAGAAGGAATCATCAACGGAAACTTTGCCAACCAGGATGGCGCCCAGGGCGGAGGAATAGCGGCGGATGACGATCCTGCCTCTACACCAGGAACCTGCTTTGAATCTTTAGGTTTTTGCTCTCAAGCAAAAAGAGTTGAAAATGATGTATGGCCAGAATCGAGCGGAAATACCTTTTCGTTACAAACAGGAACCGTTAATCATGGTGATTACGGGTATCCCGCTTTGGCAGTACCAACATTCCCCGGAGATTCCGAAAACGCCATAGAGCCAACCGACACATGGCTTTACACAAACGGTAATGCCCACAATGGACAAGAATATCTCGTTTGGGGGCAAAAAGTATCGGGCCTGACCGTCGGCAAGGAATACACATTTTCCTTTTATGCCAACAACATCATCGAGCCAAGCGTCGATGTAAACGATCCGGTTCTCAGCGTCAAAAGTGGAGGAGATGCAAACCTGCCAAACGGCACTGTAACGGCAGAACCCCGTGCCATATCTGAGACTCCGGATGACTGGGTGAGAATAGAATATGTTTTTACGGCCACATCCAGCAGTGAAATCTTAAAAATCACCAATCAGGCCGCCAGCCGATATGGCGATGACCTTGCCATAACTGCGATCAGCATTACTGTTGCAGATGATGTCGCAGCAGGCGTAAACAATGGAAACTTTTCCAACCAGGATGGCACGCAGGGTGGAGGTATAGAGGCGGGTGATGATCCTGCCACAACACGGGGAACCTGCTTCGAGCCTATCGGTTTTTGTTCGCAAGCAGAAAGAGTTGAGAATGATGTATGGCCAGAATCGAGCGGAAACACCTTTTCGTTACAAACAGGAACCGTTAATCATGGAGATTATGGGTATCCCGCATTGGCAGTACCAACATTCCCCGGAGATTCCGAAAATGCCATAGAGCCTACCGACACATGGCTGTATATGAACGGTAACGCTCACAATGGACAAGAATATCTTGTTTGGGGGCAAACAATATCGGGCCTGACTACTGGCGAGGAATACACCTTTTCCTTTTATGCCAACAACATCATTGAGCCAAGCGTCGATGTTAACGACCCGGTTGTTAGCATTAAAAATGGGGGAGACGTAGACCTGCCAAACGGCACTGTAGCGGTAGAGCCCCGCGCCATAGGCGAGACCCCGGATGACTGGGTGAGAATAGAATATGTTTTTACGGCCACATCCAGCAGCGAAATCTTAAAAATCACCAATCAGGCCGCCAGCCGATATGGCGATGATCTTGCCATAACAGCGATCAGTATCACCACCGCTTCTGATACGCCGGATTTACAAATTCAAGCGACCGATCCTGCAAATGAGGCCATCATTTCGAATATCACAAAACCTCTCGTTTTCCAGGTGACAGGTACTACCACAGAAATAGATGCCGACTCGATTGTCGTTACGATTAATGGAAAGAATCAAACCGGACTATCATCCTTCGCGGATGGAACACTCACGGTGACTCCCGATGAAGCGAATTATTGGTCAGAAGGCACTCTGTCTGTCGAAATATCGCTGGCAGACAGCGCAGGACATAAAACGAGCGGATCGTTTAACTACACAGTGCAACCGGGAACATCCGCATTTCCTGTTGCCAGGCCCGCGTCCGGAGCAGCGCCACTGACCGTCACACTCCTTCCTTATAACACCTCAAACACTGCCATAGAAGTTTATGAATGGGACTTTGATGGTGATGGCACCTATGACATTCGCGAAACGGTGGGTAGAAACCAGACCAGGACATTCGACACCCCAGGAGACTATACCGTTACATTAAAACTGACCGATTCAGAAGGAAAGGAAGTCACTGGCGATGTCACTATCCATGTAACGAATGCTCCACCAGTTGTCAGTGCGAATGCCTCACCATCCAACGGGCCGGCGCCTCTAACCGTCAATTTCAGTGCGAACGCCGAGGATAGTGAAGGCATAGCAACCTATGCCTGGGATTATGACGGTGATGACGTCTACGATCTCACCGGGGCTAACGCAACATCAACTTCCCACACCTATTCGACCGAAGGTACTTTTCAGCCAAGCCTCAGGGTTACAGATACCCTGGGTGAAAGTACCGATTACGCCTTTGAGAATATTAAAGTCGTCGTTAACCCTCCCGGCTTCCCAACGGTTGCAGCCTCCGCCTCTCCAGCCAGTGGTAAAGCGCCTCTGGATGTTAGTTTTACGGCCAGCGCAAGTGCCACAAGCCCATGTACGATCAGTCGCTGGGAGTGGGATTTCGAAGGCGATGGTACGTTTGATGAAAGCTCAACAACAGATGGCTCGGTAAACCACCTTTACACCAATCCTGGAATTTATTTTGCAAAAATAAGGGTTACAGACTGTAAAAACCAAAGCGTAGAAGATGTCATCAAAATAACTATTACTGGAGATTTCTCTTTAATTATATCCGGCGATACGATCGACACATCGATAGCGGAAACCAGCACGATCACCACCACGCTGAGTGGCGATACTGAAATGTCGCTTATTATAGAAGACCGTTCCGGTAATCTGGTGAGAACACTGGTACCCAAAGGGCGCAGATTAGCCGGTAACTATAATGACGAATGGGGTGGAAAAGATGATCAGGGTAATACCGTTGGAGAAGGCGAATACCATGCGGTTCTCTTATACGAGCTAAACGGTAAACAAAAACGCTTCGATCTTTCTACAACAACGGGTGGCCGTATCTACAATCCTAGTCGCACGGGTATTCCAAACGAGTTCCAGCCTTTTGCGGGCAAACCGCTTGTGATTGATTTCACGCTACCAAAAGCCTCAGAAGTAACAGCCTTTATGGGCCGTTTTCATGTGGATACCCGATTAATTACCTTCATGCAACGTAAGCCATTAGGTAGCGGTACGCATAGAATTACCTGGAATGGTGAAGATTCTTCAGGCCTATTAATTCATCCACCTTCGGGTGATTCGTTTCTATTTGGTCTTTTCGGTTTCGAATTACCGGACAACACAATTTATGTAAGAAGCGGAGCGCATGTAGAAAATTTGACGGCATCTCCTTCAATTTTTACTCCGGACTCAGTGAGCCAGCAGCAGTCAACCCTAAAGTTTACGCTCACGGCAAACGCAAATGTCCGTTTGCAGATTTACGATGCCGACAAAGGACAATTAATTGCGACCAAAACATTCACCGGACTTACTGCAGGCGAAAATGAAGTGCAATGGGATGGCAAAAACAACGCAGGAATTCACGTCGCACCAGGAAAGTATCGCTTAGGCATCTCCGCTATTGACAGTAATGGCTTTCAGTCCATCACACAGTATGTTGTACAACAAGTTTATTACTAGGGGGGGAAGAAGATGAAAATACATAAAATGATTGCCCTTGTTTTGTTACTCCAGAGCCCGGCTACCGTGACCGCAGAAATACTGACACCTGAGCAGTATATTGAGCTTGAAATGACGCTTCGATCAATCACCCTGGATAAAATGCGGGAGTACTTGAACGGTGAGGACAGTGGAAAAAACTATAAACAACAGATCAAGAAAGCCTATCTAAACTACGCCACCACTCCAGGTAAGCACCTCAGTTGGGGGAATAAAAACCCGCAAAAAATAGATAACTGGTTGCAGGTAAATCAAGACAAAAAATACGAACTTGACCAACTTACGTTTGAATTTGAACAACTCTTGCAGCGTGCTGAATAAAGGAATACACCATGGAAATATCAAAACAGGACGTATTATCCACACTGCTATTGCTCGTTATACTTTTCCTTGCGGCCACGAATACGGCGCAAGCTTACCATTTTCCGTGGGATCAAGGACACGATACAACGGACTATCCTGATCCGGATGATCCTGGGCCACCAAACGATCCTCTAAATGATTGCAACAAGGGACAAGGTTCACCTGTATATATCGCCAAAGGGCACTTTATCTGGACGGATGCAGACATTAGCTTGGCGGGGCGACCTACGATTAGCGTACACCGTACCTACAACTCCCATGATCCACGCCAGGGTATTTTTGGTAACGGTTGGTCTTCAAATTGTGAACCGCGCTTAAACAAGGTGGTTGATGGCGAGGGAGCGGTCAGTTTTTTCCATGTCGTCAGCTCGGGCAAGCGCTATGAATATAAACAAGCGGATGATGGCTCGGTAACAGCACCTCCGGGGCAGCAAAACACCTTAACCACAACAGGTTCTACTACCCGGCTCACAACCAAAACCGGCAGCTTTCAGGAGTTCAATGCGGCAGGTCGTTTGCTAACAAGCCAGACAGAAGACGGCCTGGCAAAGAACTACGAGTACGACGACAATGGCAACATTACCAAAATATCCAGTGATGACCGCTTCCTGGCATTCAATTTCGATTCCACTGGCCGGGTTGCCAGCATTCAGGATCATACGAGTAGAACCTGGACCTATACCTACGATGTAAACGGCAACCTTATTAATGTCGCCGATCCCTCAAGTGGCGTACGCGAGTACGAGTATCAATCCTATGATGATTTGGTTGACGGTTTCACCTATCAGCAACTCACCAAAATAACCGATGAGTCAGGTGTCGTAGACAGCGAGATCGTCTACGACAAACACCGCGTAAGCAGCTATACCAATGGCTCAAACCAGTATTCATACAGTTACGACCCCAGTAACAAACAAGTCACCAAATCAGACAGCACCTCACGCGTTCGTGCCTATAAATATAATGATAACGAGTTGATAACAGCCTCCACTGACCCGCTCAATAACACCAGCACTAAAACCTACGATACAGAAGGTAACCTGACCCGTTACACGGATAAAATTGGAAACACCTGGGACTCAACCTACACCACAGGAAACCGCTTACTCTCGACCACATCCCCCCTGGGACGCACCAGTAAATTCGAGTTTAAGGATGAAAGCCCAAAGCCGGTAAAAATTATATCCGCAGCAGGCAACACCACCACAATTACGTACGATGACAAATTACACCCGATAGCCGTTACGAACCCGGCCAACAACCAAGCAACCCTGAGTTATGATAGCAACGGAAATATAAGCAGCATCAGCGATCCTCAGGGTAACAGAGCCACCATTAGCTATAACGCATCGAATATGCCGGTCACGTACACCGATGCCAAAGGCAATGTAACAACCAACACCTACGACAATCTTCAACGACTGGTTTCAGTCACAGACGCTGAAGGTCGTATTACCACCCTTGAATACGATGACCTTGATCGGTTAATCAAGACAACCAACTCGCTGGGACACGTCAGCACCTACAGCTATGATGCAGCGGGTAGATTATTAAGCTTTACCGATCCAACCGGGAACGTGACAAGCTCCGAATATGATGATTTTGGGCGGCTGGCAAAAGAGACCCGGCCAGACGGGCGCTCCTCTCAATACACCTATGATGATGCCAATCTGCTGACGGCTATCGCATTATACGATGGCAAAACAATCGCCATCAGCTACGATGCCGAAGAGCGCATCACCAGCAGCAGTATTGACGGCGATACCATTAATTACAGCTACAATGCGCGCGGTGATCTGACCCAGACCAGCAATCCTACCGCCACCATCAACCTCAGCTACAATGCCGACGGAGACGAGACCCAGGAAGACCAGGCGGGTGTCATACTGGATAAATCCTACAATGCAGATTCTGCATTAACTCAGCTTAAGGTTCTGGGCCAAACACTCGACTATCAGCGTGATCCACGTAACCTTGTTACAAAGCTCGCGAATGGCTCGAATGCATTTGATCTGGCCTATGACAGCAACAGCTTGCTCACCTCGGTCAGCATGCCAAATGGCACCAATGAGGCGAAGACCTATGATAATAATTATAATCTCATCAATATAATAACCGGTTCAAACACACTGGATTATAGCCACGATAGCTCCGATTTAATTACCGGGAAAACACTTAATGGCGGTGTAACCAATTACAGCTATGATGACATAAAACGTTTAACCCAGGCCGGTAGTGACAGCTACAATTATGATACCGCAGGGAACAATCTGAACAATGACGCAAAATACGATCCCAAAACAAATCAACTAACAGAGGACAATACCTACACCTATACCTATGATGATTCGGGCAACCTGACACAAAAGCAGACAAAGGACGGCGCGGAAACAAAAAACTATACCTTTAACAGCCGCAACCAGCTCACCCGCGTTGAAACCCTGGATGATACGGATCAGGTCATTAAAGCGCTGGAATTTTCCTACGACCCCTTCGGTCGCCGATTTAGCAAAACAACCGATGGTGACCTCAAGCGTTATGTTTATCATGGCGACGATATGGTGGCCATCATCGATGCGGGAGGCAGTACGCTGTCCACCTTCAATACCCTGGGCGTGGACAACCCCCTGTCGATTACAACCGATGGCAGTACCTATTCCTATCACCTGGACCACCAAGGTTCAATCGTATCGTTATCCGATTCAGGCGGCAGTGATGTAGAAACCTATGCCTACGATGCCTATGGCGTTACCAGCAAAACAAGCAGTGTAGAAACCGGTAATCCCTTTGGATACACCGGCAGGGAATTTGATGACGATGACCTGTATTATTATCGGGCAAGGTATTACGACCCACAGACACAGCGTTTTATTAGTCAGGATCCGATTGAGTTTGCAGCTGGGGATTATAATTTCTATCGCTATGTGCTTAATGATCCGGTTAATTTGACAGATCCTTCCGGTGAAGTATTTTGGTTTGTTATTTGGGGCGTTGCTGAAGTTGCCCTGGCTGTTTACGATGCCTACGATACGGCTGATGCCATTTTAGATCCTTGTAAATCGGGTACTGAAAAACTGGTAGCAGGTGGTTTGTGGGTGCTGGGTGCAATAGCACCGGGCGGGGGGTATAGTAAGGCAGATGATTTATATGATGCCACAAAGAGTGGAGTTAAATTTGGACAAGCGAATGTTAAATCTACGTTTGCACATGGGCCATTTGCAGGTAGGTCTATCGGGGACGTTGCTTCAGGTCTTCGTTCTGGAAAAATATCACCAAATGATTTACCAGTAGAATTCGTTGTAAGAAATGGTGAGAGAGTTGCCTTAAACAATCGATCATTAACGGCTTTGCGACGTGCTGGCATTCAGCCCACAAATTTGATCAATCGAACTGGTAGCGCAAGGCATGAAAAATTACTGGATCAGCACCTTGGAGGTGGTTCGCCAAGTGACTTCATAAGGATTCGTGGTGGCCCTCCAGGCACATCGAATATTCAGTAATGGGATCTCAAGAAGACGTTGTAAAAATTGTTCCTTGGGATATTCCCATCCATGCAGGCTATTCACGAGCTAATGAGTTAGAAGACCTTAGCTATAGTGGAAATGGCTTGAGAATAGTCTTGCTTGAAGAAGAGCTTGGCAGAAAATGGGAGCTAATGTTCAGGTCTGTTCAAGCCTTTCGTTTGGCATCAGAAGAATGTGCGTTACAGGTGCTATCTTCTTTTCCTAAGCCTGGTGGTTTTTTTGAAGTTATTAACTCCCCTTGGCTTTATGAATTGGGTAAAGGCGAGATTGGCTTTTTGGAAGATTCAAGACATTTTATTATTAGCTGTTATGACGAAGTAATAGAAGTTGTATCAGTCGAATGCCAAGAAAAACTATTGAGTAGTGATTAACAACAAAGCCCCGTTTTCACAGGGCTTTGTTGTTACAGCTCTCTCGTGCAAAAAAAGGGGTCAGTTCTAACATTCATACAAACCCAAAAAAAAAAGGGATTAGTTCTAACAATAATACAAATCTGTTGAACTTCCCCAATGGAAAACTTCCAATCAATGGGGTAAAGGGGTTTGGTCTTTGATTTATGATGGGTTCTCAATTACTCAATTAAAGGGCAATTAAAGCGGATCAGTTTTTCAACACGATCATATTGGGGGGGTAGAGTAAAATTAAAAATAGAATCAGCATAAATTGTTAATTTTACCGTTCAATATCCTCCACTTTTAAATCCCTGCGTTTATGTACAACAGCCAGCACGAAAACATCCTGACTTTTGATCTGGTAGATAATCCGGTAAGAGTAAAGGGATAGCTCTCGGACATTTTCATCATCCAGTTCCGGCACCTTTTTACCGATTTTTGGTAGCCCATCCAGCGCATCCGTTTTTTCTCGAATATCCTGAGAGACTTTTTTGGCATAGTGCTGCGAGTCGTGGTCTATAAAGTCATGGATGGATCGCAGATCAGCTTTGGCTGGCTCCGACCAAATCACCATGAATCAATTTCCCGTTTGAGTTCCTCGCTGGTGATAGTTTGGCCTTGTTCCACCGCTTCCTGTCCCTTCCTGATCTTATCCAGCACATAAAGCCGGTACATGATCTCATCCATGTCGGTATTTTCTGGCAGTTGGTTGATGGTGTTGAGAGCTTCCTGTTTAGCTGCTTGCATAGTGGGTTCCTCGCTGTAATAAATTAGCCGTGCGCCATCTTGCTGATGACTCTTGTCACATCCCGCATCAAGGATCAGGCCTTGTAATGTGCGGAAGGTGGCATTTGATGATTGTTGGGTTTCGTGCCTCAACCCAACCGGGCTGTTTTAGGGGAGGTTTACAATCAAGCATCAATGCCCTCAATTCTAATCACCTCCCCAAACCGTCGAAAATCCTTGGTGTTATGAGTCAGCAAACAAGGAATGTCATAAGCCAGCATAGTCGCCACGATGTTGGCATCATGCACCTGCTTGCCACCGATCTTGAAATCACTCATCAGCTTAACGAGTTGCTCGGTAACGGCAGCGGTATCGTCGGCTACTTGAAACCGCTCAATAAACTGATCGACCTGTTTAAGTACGGTCGCCCTTGGCAGGTTCTCAAAAACCTGTGGTCGTGTAAGTGTAACTAAATATTCCCGAATAAC
Organism: Hyalogyrina grasslei; assembly: GCA_034780735.1. NCBI lineage: Eukaryota > Metazoa > Mollusca > Gastropoda > Hyalogyrinidae > Hyalogyrina > Hyalogyrina grasslei. Next base: position 14,259 of record JAUZSW010571038.1, read on the forward strand.
CTGACGGCTGATCCAGATTGTTCTTCCTGCATCATGTGCGGTATTGATAGCCGCCAATGCCTGTTCATGAAAGGGCGTTTCAATGATATTGGCATAAACGAGGATATTGGTATCAATGAATAAAGGGCTATCGTCCATCGTCGCCGTACATATCTTCTCTACTCAAGCTTAAATCGTTTGGCCATGTGCCGACGCTCATGACTGGAAAATCCAGTGATTGCTTGCGGGTAGCCGTTTTTCCCTGTTTTGCCCGTTGCCTCAAAAAATCCACGAAGTCTTCAACTTCTGCTATCCGATCAGTGGGGAGTGATTGAATCTTTTCAATCAATGCTTGTGTACTGTGCATAGGTGTTGCCATTTCTGAATCCTCCTTAGACCGCTGGCCTGCTGATCTACAGGCTTAATGGTGCTCTCAATCTGTCGTTTGGCGATGATAGCATCAATGGCGCTAATCACGAATGGCGCTAATCACGGTGCGCCTGTCTTCATCGTTCACTTCCGGCACTTTCTTGCCAACCTTCGGCAGTCCATCCAGCACATAAAGCTGGTACATGATCTCATCCATGTCGGTATTTTCCGGCAGTTGATTGATGGTATTAAGCGCTTTGCATATTTGTTCTCCAAAATGTATTAACCGGTGGTGGCCTGATTGTTCGCCAAGGGGTTAGGCCTTGTAATTTACGACAGGTGGCATTCCATGATTGTTGGGTTTCGTGCCTCAACCCAATCTACCGGGCTGTTTTAGGGGAGGTTTACAATCAAGAATCAATCCCCTCAATTCTTACTACCTCTCCAAACTGTCGAAAATCCTTGACGTTGTGTGTCAGCAAACAAGGAATATCATAAGCCAGCATGGAAGCCACGACATTGGCATCATGCACCTGCTTGCCGCCGATCTTGAAATCATTTATCAACCCAACCCAACCGGGCTTGCATTGGAGTGTATCAGGGCAATCGGGTTTAAATTAGATAAAATATCAATGACTTATAAATTCAAAGTCATATTTAATAATAAATTTTA